>MCJB01047561.1:56152-108598 GCA_002018475.1 Nicotiana obtusifolia
CCCCCCGCCCCAAAATCTTTGTCTTTTCTAAAATTTTACCAAGACGGTTGGTCCCGTGTGACCTAACCTTTTTCAACTTTATTTTGCCTTTGTGGGCATTCGACTTCTTTCTTCCAGTTTTTAACTTCAGAGCATTTGGGAATCCTTGGCTTTTCAAACCTTGCGAAGACGGTTAGTCACGTGGGACTCAACCTTTTTAACTTCACTTTCACACTTGTAGGCACTCAATTTGACTTCTTTCTTTTGAGAATTTTTATTTCAAAACATCAACCACTATGGTCAGTCGAGGTTAACTTGATGCCCCTTCCGAGGTTGGATGCCTTTATTTAGATATTAGCTTGTATCAAACGAGAGCCCTGTAAATCAATCTTGACATTCCTTCTTTGCCTTAGTTTGGAACAGAGTTAGATTGAAAGGGATTTTAAAGGAAAACAAACAATGGAATGGACAATGAATTTAGACAAGAGGTATCCCTTCCGGGGAAAGAAAAGAAAGACTTATCTGGAGTACATATGGACTTCAATGAACATGACATGCCTTTTAGACTGGATGCCTGATCTGTGTAAACTGTCCGACTCTCAGAATTTCGTCACAAATTTTGCCTCGAAGCCGAGAAACCTTGCCCAGCACTGTGTCGATGCTAGTGGCTATGAAGATCTTCTTTTCGATCAGTGGCACCTTTTGCGGGTTTTCACCAGCTGAACTCTCTCATTTCTCTTCTCACTGTTGCCTTATAGTGCCCTTTGCGGGTTTCATTAAACAAGACTCTCTCATGTTCATTTTCTCTGCTCGACATCGCCCTATAGTGCCCATGAGGGTTTTCACCAATAAGACTCTCTCATTTTATTTCTCTCATTTTGGTTGTACCAGGTCCAAGTGACTGTATTCTCCAATTCTTAAACATCCTCGTCGATTAATCGGAAGGACTTGAAAAGCATTTGGGTAAAAAGGATTTGGATTGAATTACAACTTTGAAAATTTTCAAGCGAAGACATCTCCGAACCATTGTAATATCTGCCCTAGTTTCAACTTTTGGGGGACATGAGGATTTTTATTTAGGTGTGACTGAACCCCTGAGAGAGGCTGCCTACGTATCCTTTCGGAATCAAGTCAAACGTAGTTCAAGCAACATGAACTTATTTTATTTAATTTTTTTTTTATAATAACATCTTCAGGTTCCAACAAGGGTAATCAAGAAAGGGTAACCGGCTCAAAAAGGTTAGCAAATGGGTTAATGACATTTGGATAGCGGCTCAAAAGAGAGAGGCTGCCCGCGTCTGCATTGATAGTTGTCTCGGGATCATTTCCCCCGATGTCTCCCAAATACAGCGCTCATTTTGGTAACACTCTTCTTATAATATGCGGAACTTTCCAATTTGGAGCAAATTTTTCTTTGGCTTCTTCATGATGTGGGAGAATACGTCTTAGAATGAGCTGCACCACTTCAAATTTTCTGGGCCGCACTTTCTTATTATATGGACGGGTCATTCTTTGTTGGTACAATTGCCAATGGCAAACCGCGGTCATCCTCTTTTTATCGATCATGGTCAACTGTTCCAACCAGGTTTTGACCCATTCTTCATCCTCAATCTCAGCTTCTACTATGATCCGAAGAGAGGGAACCTCAACTTCTGCAGGTATTACAGCTTCAGTGCCATAAACTAATTAGTATGTCGTGGCCTCAACTAATGTGCGCACGGTTGTGCGATACCCCAACAGTACAAAGGGCAACTTCTCATGCCATTTGCTGGAAGCGTGAATCATTTTCCTGAGCATCTTCTTGATGTTCTTGTTTGCCGCTTCAACAGCTCCATTAGCTTTTGGCCGATAAGGGGTAGAATTATGATGCGTGATTTTAAATGTTCGCATACCCTCCTCATCAAGTGGCTATTCAGATTTGCAGCAAATAATGTTGGAATGCACGAAGTCTACCACTGCTTCGACCCACTTTGTGAAATAATCAATGGCGACCAGGATGAATCTGTGCCCATTTGAAGCTTTCGGTTTGATTGGCCCAATAATATCCATGCCCCAAGCAACAAACGGCGAAGGTGCTGACAGAGGATGTAACTCTGAAGGCGGTACATGAATCAGGTCACCGTGTATCTGGCATGATGGCATTTTCGGACAAAACTGAAACAATCATTTTCCATGGTCATCCAGTAATAACCTGCCTGGAGGATTTTCTTTGCAGGACATATCCGCTCATGTGAGGCCCACATACTCCAGAATGCACTTCGTTCATGATCTTTCAGCTTCTCGGGAATCTACGCACCTCGACAGATTCAGATCTGGGGTTCTTTTATATAGGACCTCGCCACTCAAAAAGAAACTACTTGCAAGCCTATTGTAGTTCTCTTTTGATCTCCACCGGCCTACTCGGGATGTTCTTTTGTTTTTAAAAACCTTTTGATATCTTGGTACCATGGCTGAACATCTGACTCTATTTTAATTGCATTACAATAACCATGCCTTCTCGGACTTGAATTTCCAACGAGTCAATATGAAAATTACCCGGGTATAGCATCATTGAGACCAAAGTAGCTAGTGCATCCACTAGCTCATTATGGAATCGAGGAATACGTGAACTCGACGGACTTGAACCGTTTGCTAAGATCTTCTACATGTTTTCTGTATGGGAGGAGTTTGATGCCTCGAGTTTCCCATTCGCCTGGGTTTGCCGAATTATCAAATCGGAATCTCCCATAATGAATAATTCTTCTATATCCATATCAACTGCCATGTTCATGCCCATGATGCAAGCTTCATACTCGGCTATGTTATTTGTACAAAAGAACCGAAGTCGGGCTGTTGCCGGAGGAGATCAGAATTGCTCCGATCCCGACACATTTTGCATTTACAGCTCCATCAAAGAATATTTTCCAAGTATTGGTGCCCTCTGGAACTACTTCAATTGAGTTCACTTCCTCATCTGGAAAATACGTGCTTAGGGGTTGGTATTCATCATCGGCCGAGTTCTCAACTAGATGATCCGCCAAGGCTTGGGCTTTACTTACCGTGCGAGTGACATAGACAATATCAAATTCTTGGAGCAGGATTTGCCATTTTGCCAACCTTCCTATAGGCATCAGCTTCTAGAATATATATATATATATATATATATATATATATATATATATATATATTTCAAAAGATCCATCCTAGTTATAAGATATGTGGTGTAAGCCAGCAAATAATGTCTGAGCTTCTGGGCGACCCAAGTTAGGGCGCAACACGTTCTTTTTAATGAAGTATATTTGGCTTCATAACTGGTGAACTTCTTGCTCAGGTAATATATGGCTTTCTCCCTCTTCCCAGTCACATCGTATTGCCCCAGAATACAACCAAAAGAATTTTTCAGGAATGTCAGGTACAAGAACAAAGGTAATTCCTGGCTCTGGCGGAACCAAAACTGGCTAGTTTGAAATGTATTCTTTGATTTTATCAAAAGCTTCTTGACACTCATATGTCCATTTGATCGCCGCGTCTTTCTTTAACAGTTTGAATATGGGCTCACAAGTGGTAGTAAGCTGAGCGATGAATCTGCTGATGTAATTCAATCTCCCTAACAGAATCATAACCTCTTTCTTGTTCTTCGGAGGTGGTAAGTCCCAAATAGCCTTTATCTTTGTCGGATGTAACTCAATACCCTTACGACTGACTATAAACCCTAGAAGCTTTCCAGACGGAACTCCAAATGCACATTTAGCTGGGTTCAATTTCAAGTCATACCTGCGGAGACACTCAAAGAATCTCCTCAGATCTCGCACATGGCCTTCCTGTATTTTGGATTTAATGATCACATCATCCACATACACCTCAATTTCTTAGTGCATCATGTCATGGAAGATGGCAGTCATAGCTCTCATGTAGGTTGCCCCTGTATTTTTCAGACCAAATGGCATGACCCTGTAACAGTAAATGCCCCAAGGTATGGTGAAAGCCGTCTTTTCTGCATCTTCTTCATCCATCAGAACCTGGTGATACCCAGCATAACAATCCACGAAAGAATATATCTCATTTTTAGCACAGTTGTCAACAAGGATGTGAATATTCGACAGCGCGAAGTTGTTCTTGGGACTCGCTTTGTTCAAATCTCGATAATCAACGCACACTCGGGTTTACCCATATTTCTTTGGCAGCAGAACCACGTTAGCCGACCACGTGGTGTATCGGACTACTCGAACAACACCAGCTTTCAGTTGTTTGGTGAATTCTTCCTTGATCTTATCATTGATATCTATTTTGAACTTTCTTTGCTTCTGTTAGAGGGGTGGATAATCGGGATATGTAGGCAACTTATGTACCACTAGATCAATGCTTAGCCTTGGAATATCATCATAGGACCATGTGAACACGTCTTTGAATTCAAATAAATGTTGGATAAATGCATCTCTAGTTCTTTCATCAGCGTGAATGCTTATCATGGTTTCTCGGATCTCTTCTGGACTGCCCAAGTTGAATGGCTTGGTTTCATTTAAGTTTGGCTTAGGCTTATTCTCAAATTGTTCCAATCCTCGATTTAATTCCCTAAAAGCCTCATCATATTCTAGTTCTTGATTCATTATTTCATAGTTAGACAGCATTTTAGGATTTGAGCATGAAGTCCGCAAGCATGTCATGTTATTTAAATCCGCATTATTAGAATTGAAAAGGAAAATTAAGAAAAATAGCAAAATTAGGACAAAAGGAAGGATACATATATAGACGAACAAAATATTGATTCCCTTTCATTAAATTGAAGGTATGAGGGTTTACATCAAAATCAAATGACAATAAAGTAAAAACATTCGAGTTACACCCTAAAATAACTCGTAATGTAGAAGAGATAGCACGACTGGACTACCGGGACTCCAGTCTGACTGGGAATGGGGTAGCTTCCCAATTATGGAGTTTGGCATCAGGTCCCATATACTGCACCTCGGCATCGCTCGTACCTTCCCCCGGCTAGACCATGTGAGACTCATATAGCATTTATTTCAAGGATTCACAAATATCATCAGTTTCTTTGACTGTGAAGTCCTCTCCTTCTTCCACATACTTTGGTTTGACAAACGATTGGGTTAGACATGGAATGGGCTGGGACAGGACCCACCATTTTTCTTTGCGCTTATCAGCCCATTTTTTGTCGCTGAGAATAGACAGGTCTCTATAGCTCGGAAACCCACATCGAAAAACTTTTCATTGGCGGTTGAAATAATAGGTTCAGTGATACCCTGCAGAGACAACCCGAGCCCCTTTTCAGGCTTGTACCCATGTCTAATCATTTGAGTGGCGACCATGACCGAAGCAGTAGACAAGCTAGGTTGAAGTAATGGGGCCCCTTCTTCACATTGGCCGGGGACCACAATTTCGAAAGCTTGGTATACAATATGTTCACTTCCTTCCCTATCTTCAAGACACGGGACTGAAGGGTCCCTGTAGATGGACTGCTCATCCTCTCCATGGACAATAATTTCTTGATTATCATATTCAAATTTGACCATTTGGTGGAGAGTGGAGGGAACAACTCCTGCAACATGAATTCATCGTCTTCCCAGAGAAAATTGTATGAGGTTTCCATGTCCAAAACCTCAAAAGTCACCTCAAAATCCAGGGGGCTAATAGTCAGACTTAGATCAATTTCTCCTATGGTGTCTCTTTTGACTCCATCAAAAGCCCGCACGCAGACATTGTTAGCCCGGATTCTTTCTGCTCCAATCTCCATTCTCTGGAGTGTTGAGAGAGGGAAAATATCGACTCCACAACCACCATCCAACATTACTCTCTTCACATAATATCCCTCGCATTTGACTGTCAAGTGGAGGGCCTTGTTGTAGGCTGCTCTCTCTAGGGCAAATCATCGCGGCTGAAGGAAATTCTATTGACCTCAAAGAATCTTCCTGCCATTCTCTCTAATTGTTCAACAGAAGTATCGATCGTGACATTTGCTTCATTTAGTGTTTTCAGGAGCACCTTCTGGTGTTTATCCGAACTCGGCAACAGAGATAAGAGTGAAACCTGGGAAAGATCCTTCTGGAGTTGGTCAACTATTGCATATTCTGAAGTTTTTATCTTTTTGAGGAACTCTTCGGCTTCCTTATTGCTGACAGGCTTCTTGGATGGCAATCATTTATCCTTTTTTCAATTTTTACTTCTTTAGCTCTTCTGGGTTATGGTACTTCCAGACTTATTCATTGCATTCACCTCTCTCATGACCTCTTTTCCTTTATAGGTAACTATGGTTCTGTTGTAGTTCCATGGGACTACGATAGGTCTTTTACAGGGCTCGGTAATGCGCGGCTGATAACCACGGGCTCAGTCAGCCTTGGTCAAATTATGAGTCCGCGCGCCACATAGGTCCCTTTTGGCACATACAATCTTGGCACACTCAGCGTAACCTTCCCATCCTCGAAGTTCTTGGCAATATTCGGGATGAGCGGTTCTTTCCTCGGGGCCCTAGGAACATAGAGAACCTCATTCTTAGCAGGTGCTTCCCCAGTCTTTGTTTCAACAACTTGAGGGACCGGAGTGACTTACTTCTCGATTTTGGCCTGTTTTGCCGTCGCCTTTGGTCTTGCCCCTGAATTGGCGTTGGTAATGATGGCTTTCAATGCTGGATCGAACTCCTCATCATCAAAAATCATTCCAATCATTGTGAGCCGGTAATGGATTGTTGGTCACATTAGGGACTTTCTCGTCCTTCAACACAACTCATTTTTGTTCTATCAGGCTTTCAACCGCCCTTTTGAAGGTCCAACAGTCCTCCGTATCATGGCCCTCTACTCCTGAATGGTAAGAACACCTGGTACCGGCCCGGTATGATGGAATTCGGGGTTTTGCTGATTGGGGGGTACCGGTTGCAACAGACACAGTTGGATCAACTTCTGGAGGAGGCGGGAGTAAGATTTACCAATTGGGATGAAATTGTTTCTCCTGGCAAGCTCACGAGGGCGTGGATTATGTTGATGTGTGTTTTGTGGTGGACGGGAGGTTATACGGAGCTTGGTAGGGATGGTTATTTATGGGAAGTGGAGCTCGGGCTTGATTATAATGCTGTTGTGGCCGTGCATAAGGTTGGGCATTCATCACCGCATAGTGGGGCGGTGCAATGGTATAGGCTGCATCTTGGTGTGGATAATAGTGCTATGAGGTTCTGGGCGGCATGTAAGAGCAGCCAAATGATTGACGAGGCCCTGTTGATCCTGAAGCCATCATGGCTCCCTCCTCCCTATTTTACGATTTGCGAAACCCCTTGAGCCTTTCTGGATGGATTGGGAGGTGGATTTCAAGGCAGCTTGACTCAATATTCGACCATTTTTCAAACCGTTCTCTACCATTTCCCCAATTTTGATTGCCTCGGCAAACGGTTTGCCCATAGCGGACATTATGTTCTAAAAATAATCGGCCTCTTGGGCCTGCAAAAAAACTGTAACCATTTATGTGTCGTCCATAGGTGATTTTACTCTGGCGGCCTGCTCGCGCCAACTGATAGCATATTCGCGGAAACTCTCTGGGGCTTTTTTCTCAAATTAGACAAGGAATTTCTGTCTGAGCTATGTCGACATTATACTGGAATTATCTGACAAAGTCGCGAGCTAGATCATCCCATATGTGCCAGTGGGAGATTTTCTGATCCATATACCATTCCGAGGCGATTCCTGTCAGGTTTTCTCTGAAATAGGCCATCAACAATTCTTCTTTCCCACCAGCCCCTCGTAGCTGATTGCAGTATCTTTTTAGATGAGTAATGGGGTCCCGTGCCCATCATACTTCTCGAACTTTGGCATTTTGTAACTGGCAGGTAGATGAACATTTAGGAACATGCATAAGTATGAATAGGTCACACTTTTGTAGTCGCTCAGGCCTTGCATGTTTTTTAAACTTTGCTCCAAGCTTCTTATTTTCCGAGCCATTTCTTCCTGCTAGGGGTTCCTACCGCCCTTTATTGTTCAATTGGGGACTCATATTATGGTTGTTGAGCGTATGTGTTTGAGGTAACATGAGTTATGTCCGGCTGAAATTGTGGGCCCGAAAAGGTGAATGTTGAAGGCTTAAAGCATGGCCAGGGCATGGTTGGTTGTGCCATGGTGAGGATCGGTTGGTGCCGAGACCAACGTTGGCGGTGCTCTGAAGAACGGTGTCTGGGGGAGAAACACAGAAGGAATACCGGTGAAGGATGATATAGATAGATACCCAAATGGGACAAATGGATTCGTCATGGGGATGTTGGTGGTTCCGAATGTCCTTGGACCAGCTCAAGGAAATCGGGGAATGACGCTTGGTGGTTTTCTACCGTTGGACCAGGCGTCCCATATTTCTAACATGCGGAGACGCAACATCTTGTTTTCTTCAGTAGTTGTCGTCTTGGATTGAGAAATAGCCGTCTCAGGGCTATCCTCAATGTTAATGATGCGGAGATTGCTTTCCGAAGCCATTGGGATCTTTCCTTTTGATCTTGTAAAATAGAGGTGAGAAGCCAGATTTCAGACAAAACCAACCACCTTAACAAGACCTACTAATCATTGCACACAGCACCCTTGTCAGTTTGAGACAATTAATATATAGAAAATCTCACATTGGGGGATGCAATGCACCTGGACAGTTAAACGTTTCTAAAATGTTTTTGCCCTGACTGCGTGTTTCATCCCCGCTTTCACTATATCTTTTACTCTCTAGCTCTATTCTTTTATTCATCCCTGCTTTCACTTATATCTTTTACCCTTGTCTTTCGCTCTTTTTTTTTTATCGCACTTCTCTTCTCTCTTTCCCTTTTTTTTTATTTTCTTTCTTTTGTCAATTTTCTCTTAGATTAGATAGGGCTATGATCGCATTCGATAGGGATTGCCTACGTATCATGACACCGCATGAATTGTACCATTACGTAGTTCAGGAGAATAATGTGAAATGACAAAAAAAGAAAACTTCTGGGTTTTCTTAAAATTCCATTAATGAAAATTCTTTTTGGTTTTTCTATTATAAGGACTCGAAGGTACTAATGACCAAAAGAGAAAAGAACACACAGACTCAAAACAAAAAAACAAACAGACTCAATACAGACTGAAAAGATGAAAAATCAAGAATACATAAGAACTTTAAATGCTATTCGGGGGGCCCGCGGGACATCAGCCAGTCTCGGCGCGGGCCTGCGTGCAATCTCTTCCTAGAGGAACTCTATATCGGCCATCACCTGACGAGCGAACGACAACACTGAGGTAAAAAACATAGATCTAGTCATACCCCCACATTCGTGGCATTTCATGGCAGCGTAATCGGCTATTTCTTTGATTCTCATTCTAACGACACCCTTTTATTGGAGCAAGCGCCCAATTTGCTGTGCACGGACTTCCAGCACCTGCGCGGCTGTTTTGTTTTGGTCTTGCAACTTCTGCACGCTCTCTTCTAATTGGTAAATCAGTGCATAACAATGTTCTGTTTCTCTTTGTCCTTTGTCTGCTGAACTATTTCATTTTCGAGGGTGGCCAGCTTTTCCCTTAAAATCGTGACTCCTCTATCATATCTTTATTTTAATTGGCGGGATGAATTTGCTTGTTCTTCTACACCTTTTGCCAACTTTTCTCGAGCTTTTGCCAAGTCTTCCTCGGCCTTGGTCAGATCAGCCGCATAATCATGCACTTTTCGCCTCAAATTGTTTATGATTCTTTCATCCCTCTAGCTTCTCATTGGCGTTTCGGCGACTATTTTTATTTTTCGGATCTGAGCTCGGAGGGCTTCGTTTTCCTGGGCCAATATTTTCTTTTCTCCTTCGTCCTCAGCAACTTGCAACCCACTATCAAATTTAATGGTTCTAACTCGATCTTCTAGTTTGCTTATGGTGGTCCAGTATTCTTTCTCTTTGGCTTACCAAACCCATTGTTCTTGTGCTGCATCGACAAATTCTTGGATATGGGGCCTTTTAGCCAGCCTTTCAGATTCGTCATTAGTTGTGACTCTCTTTCCATACCAAGCGACATAACCCTGTAAGACCTCGCCCTTGGACAAATCGTGTACTCGGGTGTCTGCCCCCAAATACTGGCATTCGCTCCAAATTTGGCGAACCACCCTCTCTAGGAAATTGGGCATCAAAGCGGATTTCGACCACATGAGTACTAAGATCTTCATCTCTTGGGACTATTTGGCATCTTCCAAGTTGTCTCAACACCCCATACTGGGCATAGGGCTGGATGCTTCGGAGACCCATTAGAAGGAAGTATGGACCAGTGGCGGGCATGTAAATAATCTCATCAACAGGGAGCCAACCCAATGTCCACTCTATCTGGTCCGCGATTATATAACGAAAGCAGGTGATCCAATCTTTGACCCCTTCTGGCATTTCGAATCCTGTCACTCGTGTACCAAATTCTTCAATGCAGTTTTTCCTAGAAGAATCGTAATTCATGTATCGGGGACGGTGACAAACATGCTCAATCATCCACTTTTGTAATAACAGATTGCACCCTTCGAAAAACCTGACTCTGACCTTACAGGTTGTGAGGGCTCAGAACATATCTGACACAATCATGGGTGCGAGGACTCTTGGCTTGGGTAGTCAAAACGTGGACAACTCCGGCTATATACAAATCAATATGCCCATCTTCCCTTGGAAATACCAAAAGGCCTAAAAATGCCACCATAAAGGAAAAGAATCCATGCGTCTCCCGTTTTGACCGGTTTTCTTTACTGTAGAGTCCATTTTCTGGGTCCTTAAATCCTCTTAAGTGCTCGTACCGCTGGTATATAAAGTAAAAAGTGCAAGCTCCAGTTGCTAGACCTTCAGTATTGATTTGTCTACTTATGTTAGTAGTCTAGAAACTTGTGGGGAGTAACAGTTCTTGGAGACACCAGGTACTTGTGTCTTATGCCCTCTTACTCTCAGTATAACCCGCCATTTCTTCCAGAGTAGGTGTAAGCTCAAAATATGAGAAGTGTAAAACATAGTGAGCAGGGTCCCAGAATGACACCAGTGGCTCTATCAAATCACTTCTAGGCTGAATCTTTAATAGTCCAGTGAGTGCCCCCAGGTATTGATTGACCCTGTCTCGTCCTTGTTTCCCCAAATCCTCCCGCCACATGTAGAGTGCTAGCGGAATATGACCCATAACCTTCACCAGTAAATTCTGAACAGTGCTCATTCTGCACATTTTAAAAAAAATAAGGGTGACTAGGTTAAAACATGCTAATTTGATTTAAAATCTTTTTTTTAAAAAAAATTAGCTGAAAACAAATCACATCTACTTTTGCACCTACGACCCTTCAGCACTCCGGACAGGAAGATTTTAGGGTTGTGCTCACTAAGTGGTCAAAACTTGGAAGAAGGACCATAGGTGGCTATTCTTGCAAAAACGGCCTTCCGGCGTCCCATGCGGATATTTCTAGTTGTTTGGACAAAAACGACATCACCCAACTTTATTTATGACAAAATGACAACACTTCATATTTTTTATATGTTTTGTAAAAACATGGTTGAACCTGATGAAGGTTACCTACGTATCTCACATCCGGTGAAAATCAAACTCACGTAGTTCGGTAAGTTCTGAGGCAAATGGGAAAGGTAACTTATTTTGAAATGACTTTTTCTTTTTCTCTCTTTTTCAAAATTTCGAGGGTTTCGGAATTTTTCAAATATCTGGATTTTCAGAACCGGGTAAATTTTCTCTCATCTACCTCGCTCTTGATTGAATTTTTTTTTTTTGATTTTCTTTCCTTACTCTAGAAGCCGGTCAACATGCAAGCTGAAACAAAATAAATGCACAAGTAGCACGTAACATGCATCAGAATGGTCTTTTAATTTTGGGTACACTTGTCCTAGACCGACCCAACCCCTATGTTGAGTCCCCAAAGTCAAATGCACGTGATGCAAACAAACGTTCCTACTAAGGATCCAGCATGAGGCTATGTTATTCTAGGTTTGAATCCTGGGGTGTGTTGTTCTAGACCTAGCTTACCCAAGTGGATGACTCGAGCCGGGGGAGGGGGGGAACATACCGGGAATCGAAAATCCATCGGGCTTTGTAACTGATCTGATCCTTGTTCTAAAATTAAGGATATGGCACTCTAACAGAAAAGAAGCCATGCCAGCGTGCGCCTCCCATGAGATTCAGAAGCCTCAGAGAGAAGCAGGGTTTCGTAACGGTTTATATATACAATTCATAGAATATAAAAGCGGTAAAAACGGCATTTAGCACATTAGGATCAAGCACGTAAAACTAAGAGAACAAAATCCAGGCATAACAGTTATTTTAAGCTCGAATTCTGAACCTTGAACCAGAGATTTTGGGTTCGATCCCCAGGAGAGTCGCCAGAGCTGTCACACCTCCTTTTTCCCAAGGGATAGGGGATATGGGAGTTTTTTCAATTAAAATGACGTTATTCGATATGGGATTGTTTAATTAATTTAGAGTCGCCACTTGCGATAATTATTATGGTGTTCCAAGTCACCCGTTTAGTTTAAACTCCTAAATCGAGGAAATTGAGTCTATTTATGGTCTACGAATACAGAAGACTGGATAAGGAATTCTGTTAACCCGGAGAAGATGTGAAGCACTCCCGAGTTTCGTAGTTTTAGCATGGTCGCTCAACTATTAATAATTGGCCTAATTATCTAATTTATTCCATGATAAAAATCTATTGTGCTTTTTTGCTTTCTAATCGCTTTTAATAGAATTTTAATTGCCTTTTCGGATGTATGGAATTTATTTAAATAAGTCACAATATCGCGCACTTATTATTTTTGTACACATTGCGAATCGTGTCACGTGAAATGCACCCATGATTTACAACATGTTTATTATTATTTTTATTTTAAGTTGTGGTCAAGTCGCGTGAACGCGCATTCGAATTGGGGTTTACATATCATGACTATGCCACGGGAACCGTACCCATAGTCACGATGATTTATCAATCGCACCTAAAGCAAGCTACGAATGTTTATAAGTTGCTAAATTTGTTAAAAGAGTCTTGACACTACCATAACTGGATGCACAATGTCCTTTCTAAGACTTTGAGATTTTATGTGAAGGTCTGCATTATGGAAAAATAGGATAAACTTAAAGAAAGACTAGCTGTTCTCAATTGGGAGACACTTTAGATGATACGTAATTGTTAGCTCATATTGAAATCTATGGACTTTGATTGATTGAGAGGAAAATTAAGCTTCTGCTCACAGCAAACTCATTTGGGTCAAGTTAACATAATCACACTCCTTAAGCTAGCTTTTAAAAGCTTATGGGCGTCTGAAGTGGGCCAAAATGTTTCGAGCCAGCCCACAAATTATGTTGAGTCCATGTGAACTCTTTTGTCATTCATAATTTCAACTAACTTGATATTAGACTTAATGTTCTGAATGCAGCGGCCCACCAGCCCACAATCATACATGATTATACAAATCTACAGATAATCAATGAGTTAAAGACAATCTAACAATGATAGCAACATTACAGTTCAACGGTCCAATTTTATATATCCCAAAAGATCGATAATCTATGAGTGTTGTTGCCTTCAATATCGAACACGTAATAGATGGGTACATCGTAAATTAGAACACAACATGGAACAAAATTAACTTTGAGTTGAATCAAAAAAATATTACATTAAGAATACTGTTTTAACAGATACTACTATGAATCCTTAGCAGATCTCTTACAACCAAATGTATATCAGACCTTTGTTTCTAAAAAATCTTCGCCTATCAAATGGATTCTGAATTGTTCAAGTCAACCTGGAGATCTCTAACTAATGTATTTGACCAACTGGTGGTCAAATTCATGAGCTAGTTGAATTTGCAACACAAATCCAAACATACGATGAAGCATTTAATTTCCAGTTCAAGTAATAAACAAACTCATGTTTTAATTTGGCAATTTGATACTACTAGTCTCTATTAACACACAAAAGATTAACAAGTACAAATCACCCATTGAACTCTATATTTACTGCTAGTCGAGTACACACAAGGCCTTAGGTGAAATTTGCAGCAATTATTTCAATATTAAAAGTCAGAATCATAATTGATATGCAAGAATATGTGATAAAATTTGAGCAGATAGAGGTTCAAACAAGCTGAATCTAAAAGATAAATTTAACACTTGACATGAACCATATAATCGTCATTCATGAACTCAAAATGGAAGAAAACCAGTAGGTATTTACATACCTAGTTGCTGAAAAATCCAAACAAGTTCCCAAATAGAGGTCTAAAGATAAAGATGAAAGTTCAAACTGCTAAATAGGAGGCTCAACAGCAGGAAAACAAGCACGAAACTTCACGTACAAATCCAAGTATCAAAACTAACAATCCAGCAGTTAAGAAATGACCCAGCAGAATCAGAATTTTGGTTTTTTTTTTTTTGGAGCTTTTCTAAAATCTGAATTCAAATTCCAAAATATCTTTTCTATTCTAAGCGTGTGAGTGTATGAGGGAAGAATGAGAAATGAATTCTCTGAAAATGTAGATTTTTTTTTTTTCAAAATGAGAGTTTCAGCCCCCAGGCATTGCATAAAATGGGTGTCTATATGCAAAAAAAATGAGAGATATCTGCAAAAAGGTGTCAGCTGAAAAATAGGGCAGAGGCATTTTTTAACAGAAAATGGACAAGTGTCCTATTTAGATGACTTTTCTTATTTCTCCACCCGTTTTACTTCTGAATTTACCCCTTTTACCTATATTTGACCTAAGTTCTTTGATTTTATAGCACTTTGACCCTTTCTAGAAGCTTACCACATAATCAACTCAGATTTCCTAATTTTGGTGTACCCTTTAGTTCCCTCAAACTTCTGAAATTAACTTCTTTTGACCCCTGATTCACTGCATTCTAATCCTATCCAAACTCTTCTAGAACTTCCATAATCTAGAAGAAAAACTCCCTAAAAAATTTATACAGATTAAAGCAAGGAAAAAAAAGAAAAAGTAGTATGAAACTGAAACATTCAACTACAATCCACTTAATTCGAAATTGATTAAACAGATTCAAACTTATGCAATTAGACTCAGTTATTGCGTAACCAAAATACTAAACATGCAATTAGCTGATTAAACTAGACATGCAGACACACAGAAAAATATATTAACAATCAATTATTGATGCGACAATAAATAAACCACTATCAATTTAAACGACGATTTAAAAGATCTAATTAGGTATAACAAAGTTAACTAAAACATGCTCTTAATTAACCTAGAATTAATCTTTAATAATTAATGCAATCAAATGACCACAATTAAATGATTTGGCTAGGTGAATGTGAGCACAAGGAAGAAAGAAGAAGAAAAGAGAAGAAAGAAAGAAAGAAAGAAAAACCGAAGAAGTATACCTATCGAGCACACAGGGTAGGTAAAATAGCCGACCGGTGAGATTTGAACGGATTCCAGTACTTTCCGAAATAAACTGAAACTAGTGTTAATCGAGTGTTCTCGTTGAGAACAAATGATCAACACGAGTTTTCAGGTTAAATCAATTCCGAAATCAACTTGAAAGAACGGTAAAAGGTGGACTAGGTTTTTTTTTATATTATTATTATTATTATTTGTATTTTTAGATCTTCTGTAACGACAGTTTGAGGGATAATGGTAAAAGTTTTAGAGAGAAGAGAAGCTGAGGATTATGGCGTGAAAGTTTGGGGCCGTTTGGAGACTGTCTACCACCGTAGGGCGATTTCTGGTGGCGGAGATGGCGAATGGTGAGTGAGAGGTGAGAGAGACGACTATGTGGGGGTTTTGGGGGGTTAGGGGGATGTCTTCTGACATTTTTAAGGGGGTAACGTTGATAGTTCTGGTCCGTTATATCTGGGGTGATCAATGGTTAGGATTGATTTGGGCAAAACGACGTCGTTTCGGGTGTTTGAAGGTTGGACCGGGTTTGAGACTGGGTTAGGGCAAATTTTATGTGGTAATTGGGCCGCCTAAGCTCATTTGGCCCAATTCTGCAGACCCCCTTTTTTTGTTTTGATTTTCAACATTAGTCACTTAATCTACAAATTTTAATTTAACACTAATTTATAAAATTAATCTCTATAAGAATTATCTAATTAAACTGGATAATTTGGATTACCAACTTCACTAATTAGATGAACCTAAGACGTAAAAGCAAAGTAAGAAAGATTACATGTATTTTTATAATTTTTATATTTTAGAAATACAATTAAATCATGCAACTACTTGTAATTAAGATCTAAAATGTGATAACATGAAAACATAGCATCTTTTGACATTTTGTGATTTAAGTAACTTCTAAATATGCAAAAAAGGTA
Organism: Nicotiana obtusifolia; assembly: GCA_002018475.1. Lineage (NCBI taxonomy): Eukaryota > Viridiplantae > Streptophyta > Magnoliopsida > Solanales > Solanaceae > Nicotiana > Nicotiana obtusifolia. Next base: position 72,377 of record MCJB01047561.1, read on the forward strand.
AAAATTAAAAATGCAAACCAATTAACTAAAATATGAAAAAATTCTTAAAATTCTATCAAAATAATTAAGAGCTATTTTGGAAAATTTTTTTAGGAGCAACTTATATCGGGCAAAAATTACATGCTCTAACTCTTTGATTCAACCCAAGCTTCAACATTTTCAATGTGAATGCAAGATAAACATTGATTTTGTCAAAATTATTAAGTTTAAGTACCACTTACCATATTTATTCAAATAATTATTAATTATTAAGTTTAAGTACCACTTACAAATAATTATTATATTCAAGCTACCATTTTGAAATACTTCCATGACTTTTCCACTGAATTATTTCTATCAAACGTTTGTGTTAATTAATTACTTTGGCATGGGGCCAACATCCTAGCTAGGCTAGCTAGTCAATTGCCTCGCAACTAAACAATTAAATAGACGTAATTGCCGTTACTTTTTCTTTCTTTTTTTCCCTCCCTTATTTTTCCTTGAATATCTCTCTACTTAATATTTCCTTTTCCGTTTTCTTTTTTCCCTTTGTTTCCTCTTTATCATAAGAAAGTTGCTGAGGTTACTTCTTACTTCTTAGTATGAGAAAAGTGCTAACTTAGACAGAGTCGGATTCAGGATTTATATTTTATAGGTTCATTTTTAAGTTTTTTAGCATCGAACCCATTATATTTTTAAAGTTATGGGTTCATATATACTACTTTTGTAATTTTTATGAATTTTTAAATATAAAATTTTACTCTGCATCGACAGTTATGGGTTCAATTGAAACCATTACTAACGCACTACATCCGCCCCTGAACTTAGGTTGTGCTTCCAACACCAACAAGTAAGTACTATTTTTTCTTAACAGAGATTTCGGATTCGAGCCTTAGATGATGAACCGTCATTTTTGTCAAAGAGTGCTTTACCCTAACATAAAACTGTTAGGATATATTATTAACCATGTGGTTTGATTATAGTATTATGTTTTTTTTTTAGAACAATTGTTTATTTATTTATTCAATTCAATGAAGTCTTAATTTAAATAGATCATTTGTTCATATGTGTGCCCTTTACTGTATGGAGCTTTAGGTCATGCGCGGAAGATTAAATTGTCTGTTCTTATAAGTTATAAAGTTAATGTTCACAATCAAAGATGAAACTGGGCAAAGTATCTTGATGATTGTAGCATAAGATTAAATATAATCTATCTTGATTACGGGAATGGTTCAGTTCCAACTTCTTATGCTAGTACATTTCTGTGTATTGGACGGACCAAGTAAAGATAAGTGTTTTTGTGCTGAATATATAAAACTACCTCTCTAGCTCATTGAATGTTCTTATACTCTTAATCTTGATATGATTGTTATGATCAATATGCTTCATTCATTATTTTGATTTATTAAAAGGTACGACTCAACTGCCAGTTAATGTATTCCTGGTAAATTGGATAATGGCAAAGTGCATTTGTGAAATAACAATTAGTTGATAGAATCCGTGTCTTGACCTTGAGATTGATGATACCCCTTTATGGATGCTTATAAGTTTTCATGTGAAAACCCTGCAGATGGATTTTGTATCCGTCACATGAAATAAGTTAAGCGGAAGTATAAAGGATTAAATTAGTCGATGAATTAAATTGTCAGTAATTTAATTTATTTGATTGGTGTCTATAATCTTAACATGGGGAGTTAAATAAGTGTTTAATGAATGATTTCGAAATTAAACAGAGGAGTGCAATTACAGTTTTCTAGTGAAATAAATTGTAATTTATTGTAGTAGGATTAATTCATTCATATTCCGAATTAATACCACAATAGGAAACCTCGTTATTAAATCTGTGGTCCCTGCTGTGCCTGAATATTCTAGAACAAGGAAATTAAAAGGAAAAATAGAATCATTGGTGGGTTAGGAGACTGCTACACGTTTTTTGCTAGGGTTTACCCAAAAAAATGTGTGTATATAATAAAGCTATTCAACCCTAAGGATCATTCATTCTTTAGCCGAAATACTTGCCACTCAAGTATTATGTTCATAGAACTTCAGGATACACAGCAGAAGATCGTAGACCTGGAGACCACGAACGCTATTGAAGACTTGTGCAACAGCTTCAAAAGGTTAGTGTTACAATCTCGTATTTGATTATGTTTGTCCAGTTTACATGTGAGAATATGATCTTGGGTGCTTGCTTCCGCTGCGTTTATATGCCTATTTTCTATCAATTGGCATCAAGAGTCGTCTTACATCTAACTAGATAATGTAATACTTCATGAAACAGAAACCCTAGAATTGGTATTGTTTTTGAATGCATGTTTGTCATGTTAGAAACAATGATGTTTTATGAAAAACGAGATTGATTATGTTGTTTATGATTTTTGGAATCACGAATATTGTTAGAATCAGTATAAATAATATGTTACTTCATGAAACAGAAACCCTAGAATTGGTGTTGTTTTTGAATGCATGTTTGTCATGTTAGAAACAATGATGTTTTATGAAAAACGAAATTGATTATGCAGTTTATGAATTCTAGAATCACGGATATTGTTAGAATCAGTATAAATAATATGTGATATGATCGTATCTGATTTTATTTTGAAACCCTAAAACAACAAAACTGATTTTACCGAATGGTCATAGTTTTGGAGTTCTGAATTTTTTGATGAACTCCGATTGACCTGAAATTTGGTAGGTTCATCATAAACGGTCCACTGAACTATACACACCGCTTCGCCGTGATCAAGGGCCTTTTTTGGCCATTCGGGATCGTTTAGATGGGTTTTTGGGCGTTTTCTGTTTTCAGAAAAAAATTTGTTAACGAAAAATTTTTATTTTAACAAATAATGGTGTTAGGGTTCATTATCTATAATCTCCATTGTATGTAGCAGTAATATAATGAGTTTATGTGTTGTCATAGGTCTTCCTCCCCATCTGATAGATTCATTATGGTTAATTACTGTGTTGTAATCCCTAGTTAATTGATAACTTGTCTTGACTCTCCAACTTAGTTACACGTTGGTTCAATGGAACTAGGGATAATTTAATGTGATATCTACCTAATATAAATTATCAGTTTACTCTCCATCTGAGTTGGTTCTGGTTTTTATGGGGTAATATATCTGGCATGATTCATATATTTTGTATGAATAGTTAAGTTTCCCTATCGAATCTAACTATTCGGTAAGCATGGTTTTATGTGTGATGTGTGGTTTGAATTTTATTATTCTTTCAACATATCTAATGATCTATTTTATGTTTATATCTCCCAGATTAATCATGTCTTCTTTCAACCCACTTACCGTTATTCTGAACCAAAACAAGTTAGAGGGTCCGAATTATGTTGACTGGAAACGAAACTTGGATACTGTCCTAACTGCTGAAGGTTACAAATTTGTGCTGATTGATGAGTGCCCGAAAAAACTTGGAGAGGATGCTTCGGAAGATAGATTAAGGCCTATGATAAATGGGTTAAGGCTGATGAGATGGCGCGATGTTACATTCTTGCCTCCATGGAGAATGTTTTGCAACATCAGCATCAGTCAATGGGGTCTGCGTACGATATGCTTGAAAATCTCAAAGAGATGTTCGGAGAGCAAAATCATGCGGCTAAGCAGACAGCCATGAAAGCCCTTTTGAACATTAAGATGGCTGAAGGATCTTCGATTAGGAAGCATGTACTTGACATGATGAGTCTTCTGAACGAACTCGAGGTACTTGGAGCTGTGATTGATAAGGAATCTCAAGTTGAGATGGTCCTGCAGACTCTGCCTGACAGTTTTCAGCAATTTCGCTTGAACTACAATATGAACAAAATGGATTTGTCACTAGCGAAATTGTTAAATGAGCTGCAGGCGGCAGAATCCATTATCAAGCAACAAGCCCCTGCTATGGCAATGACTGTTGAGAAAGATTCAGCTCCTAAGCCGAAAGGCGGACAGAAAAAGAAAAAGGCTCGCAAGGTTGTGGCACCCGGAGGTGCTGCTGGTGGTGTAAGCAAGCCTAAGGGCAAGTGTTATCACTGCAAGCAGCCTGGGCACCACAAGAAACAATGTCCCGCCTATCTGGCTAAGATGAATAAGCAAGGTAATTCATATTTAAATGTCGTTGAAACTTGTTTAGCGGCTGTTTCTACCATGTCATTGTGTGTAGATTCGGGAGCCACTAATCATATCTGCACTTCTTTGCAGGGGTTTCAGGAAACGCGACGGCTAAGTGAGAATGAAGTTTGCGTTTTTCAAGCCAATGCAAACCTGCACCAGCTTTAGCATTAGGATATATTAGAGTAGTGATGGAGTTTTGAATTTAAAAGACGTTTTGTATGTACCTTCCATTAGAAGGAATTTGCTTTCAGTTTCGAGATTAATAGATACTGGTTATAATATCTTTTTTATTAATAACTCTGCTATTATTAAGTACAATAGACTTTTTATCTACACTGCTGCCAGAGTACATAATCTGTTTATACTTGATATTTCTCTTGATGTGCTACAACCGAAAGAGCTAAATAACGTTGGCCTTCCACGTAAAAGGAAGCGTATTTCTGAATTGAGTCAAACTTATTTATGGCATTTACGTCTAGGTCATATAAATCTAAATAAGATCTCAAGGTTGGTTTCTGATGGACCCCTGAGTTCATTGAAAGTGGAGGCACTACCAACCTGCGAATTCTGTTTAGAAGGAAAAATGACCAAGAGACCCTTCCCTTGAAAAGGAAATAGAGCCAGTGATAAGTTAGAATTAATCCAATCCGATTTGTGTGGACCTATGAATATACAAGCAAGAGGTGGTTTTGAGTATTTTGTGACTTTCACAGATGACTACTCCAAATACGGATATATTTATTTGTTGCGCCATAAATCTGAGTGCTTTGAGAAATTCAAAGAATAGACAGAAACGGAGAAATGACATGCTAAACATATCAAATCATTGCGATCGGATCGCGGTGGTGAATACCTTTCTACAGAATTCATTAGATACTTATCAGATTGTGGAATAACGTCTCAATTATCTGCTCCAGTAACACCACAACAAAATGGTGTAGCAGAAAGAAGAAATAGAACCCTTATGGAAATGGTCAGATCAATGTTGAGTTATTCCGACCTGCCCTCATCCTTTTGGGGATATTCTTTAGAAACAGCTAATTACATTCTAAATTTGGTTCCTTCCAAGTCAGTACCTTCAACTCCAACAGAATTGTGGACTGGGCACAAACCTAGTCTGCGGCATATTCGAGTTTGGGGTTGTCCAACACATGTGTTGAAAGGGAAAACAGATAAATTAGAATCGAGGACAGAGGTGTGCGTTTTTATTGGATATCCAAAAGGAACAAGGGGAGGTTTATTTTATTGTCCAAAAGAAAATAAGGTGATTGTTACAACAAATGCCAAATTTATGGAAGAGGATTATTTAATAAACCATGTTCCTAGAAGCAAAATTGTTTTACAGGAATTGAGCAAAGAAATAACAAAAGAGCCATCTCCAAAACATATCCCGACAGCCAGTATTGATTTACCACTGCGTTCTCGTAGTGGGAGGAATATCAATAGGCAAGAGGACACACAAGAGGCATTGCCTGACATCTCGCTGCCCCAAAGTAGTGGGAGTAATGTTGAGCAACCTGCAATTGTACAACCTGCAATTGAAGAAGAAGCTCATGAAATCCTAGCACCACAAGGTGAGGAGAATAACGTTGAGCACCCAGTTCTTCATGATGATGTCGTGGACGAAAATGCACCTGTAGTGTCTCGTCGTAGTTGGAGAATTATTAGAAAACCTTCTCGGTATGTACTCTTGGGAGAATCTTACGATAGGATCCCTAAAGAGACTAATACAGAACCTCTAAATTACGACGAAGCACTACAGGATATAGATGCTGAAAAATGGATTGTTGCTATGAAATCTGAAATGGAGTCTATGTACTCCAATAAAGTCTGGGATCTTGTGGAATCACCTGTGGGAGTGAAACCTATTGGTTGTAGATGGATCTATAAGAAAAAGAGAGGAGTGGATGGAAAGTGCAAACTTTTAAAGCAAGGCTTGTTGCGAAAGGGTTTACTCAGAAAAAAGGGATCGATTATGAGGAAACTTTTTCACCTGTAGCCATGCTTAAATCAATTAGAATCCTCTTATCTATTGCTGCTCATTATGATTATGAGATCTGGCAAATGGATGTCAAGACGGCTTTCCTTAATGGAAGTCTTGATGAGTGCATTTATATGGCACAACCAGACTGTTTCAAGAAAATCGGTGATGAGCACATGCTGTGTAAGTTGAAAAAATTCCATTTATGGATTGAAACAGGCATCTAGGGCATGGAACACTTGTTTTGACAAGTCGATTAAGACTTTCGGTTTTGATCAATGTGAAAACGAGTCTTGTGTCTATAAAAAATGGGATGGAGAAAAAGCAGCGTTTTTGGTACTGTATGTGGACGATATCTTGCTCATAGGAAATAATGTGGGCATGTTGAATTCAGTCAAGAAGTGGTTGTCCTCACATTTTGATATGAAGGACTTGGGAGAAGCAGCTCATATCCTTGGGATCAAGCTCACGCGAGATCGCACGCAAAGGATATTAGGCTTGTCTCAAGCACTTTATATTGATACTATCCTCGCCAGATTTAGCATGCAAGATTCCAAAAAGGGATTCCTTCCTTTTAGGCATGGAATCTCTCTTTCCAAGGATCAGTCTCCCAATACGGCTGATGAGATAGAGAAGATGAAGGCGGTCCCTTATGCTTCTGCTGTAGGGAGTCTTATGTATGCAATGCTATGTACTAGACCTGACATCTATTTTGCTGTTGGCATAGTTAGCAGATTTCAGTCTAATCCTGGGAGAGAACATTGGACTGCCGTTAAGCATATAATCAAGTACCTGAAAAGGACTAGGGATTATATGTTGGTTTTTCACTCAAGCGATCTTGTACCCATTGTGTATACAGACTCAGATTTCCAGTCAGATAGAGATTCTAGAAAATCTACCTCAGGAAATGTGTTTACCTTAGGAGGAGGAGCCATAACTTGGAGGAGTATTAACCAATCATGTGTTGCTGATTCCACCATGGAAGCCGAATATGTGGCTGCCTCTGAGGCTGCCAAGGAGACTGTTTGGCTCGGGAACTTCCTGAAAGAGCTTGGTGTTGTCCCTTCAGTACAAGCACCAATTATACTTTATTGTGATAATAGTGGTGCGGTTGCAAACTCGAAGGAACCACGAATCCATAAGAGGAGTAAACATATTGAGCGTAAATATCATTTAATTCGTGACATTGTTCAGAGGAGAGGGGTAAAAGTTTTGAAGATTGCATCAGCGGACAATTTGGCAGACCCGTTTACCAAAAGCTTGCCACAGAAGACTTTTGACAAGCATGTAGAAGAAATGGGTATTAGAGTTGTAGATGCATGGTTATGAGTCTAAGTGGGAGATTGTCAGGATATACTATTAACCATGCGGTTTGATTATAGTATTATATTTTTTTTTTTGGAACAATTGTTTATTTATTTATTTCAATGAAGTCTTAATTTAAATAGATCATTTTTTCATATGTGTGCCCTTTACTTATATAATAGACGATTTAGTGTATGGAGCTTTAGCTCATGCGCGGAAGATTAAATTGTCGGTTCTTATAAGTTATAAAGTTAATGTTCACAATCAAAGATGAAACTGGGCAAAGTATCTTGATGATTGTAGCATAAGATTAAAATATAATCTATCTTGATTATGGGAATAGTTCAGTTCCAACTTCTTATGCTAGTACATTTTTGTGTATTGAACGGACCAAGTAAAGATAAGTGTTTTTGTGCTGAATATATAAAACTACCTCTCTAGCTCATTGAATGTTCTTATACTCTTAATCTTGATATGATTGTTATGATCAATATGCTTCATTCATTATTTTGATTTATTAAAAGGTACGACTCAACTGCGAGTTAATGTATTCCTGGTAAATTGGATAATGGCAAAGTGCATTTGTGAAATAACAATTAGTTGATAGAATCCGTGTCTTGACCTTGAGATTGATGATACCCCTTTATGGATGCTTATAAGTTTTCATGTGAAAACCCTGCAGGTGGATTTTGTATCCGTCGCATGAAATAAGTTAAGCGGAAGTATAAAGGATTAAATTAGTCGATGAATTAAATTGTCAGTAATTTAATTTATGATTGGTGTATGTAATCTTAACATGGGGAGTTAAATAAGTGTTTAATGAATGATTTCGAAACTAAACAGAGGAGTGCAATTACAGTTTTCTAGTGGAATAAATTATAATTTATTGTGGTAGGATTAATTCATTCATATTCCGAATTAATACCACAATAGGAAGCCTCGTTATTAAATCTGTTGTCCCTGCTGTGCCTGAATATTCTAGAACAAGGAAATTAAAAGGAAAAATAGTATCCTTGGTGGGTTAGGAGACTGCTACATGTTTTTGGCTAGGGTTTACCCTAAAAAACATGTGTATATAAAAAAAAGCTATTCAACCCTAAGGATCATTCATTCTTTAGCCGAAATACTTGCCACTCAAGTATTACGTTCATAGAACTTCAGGATACACAGCAGAAGATCGTAGACCTGGAGAACACGAACGTTATTGAAGACTTGTGCAACAGCTTCAAAAGGTTAGTGTTACAATCTCGTATGTGATTATGTTTGTCTAGTTTACATGTGAGAATATGATCTTGGGTGCTTGCTTCCGCTTCATTTATATACCTATTTTCTATCAAAAACTTCGTAACGTGAATCCAAATTTAGTCAAGCCCCAATATAAATATCAGACGCCAAATGAAAAATCCAAAAAAGTTGTGCATCCAACAGCTAATGAGTGAAGTTGACATGAGTGTTCAAGTTCACGCATGCATGGTTTGGACATTAAAAGCGCAGCTTGTCGTGCTTACGATGCTCATTGTTACCTACCTAAGCTAAGATCGGACCCTATAATATTGGAATCTAGAAACCTTTGCTTATATTCTTCTTCTCCCAATGTATTTTTAAGTTTATTAAATTCCAGATAATCAACTCAAAGGCCAGAAATCTGTTTGCCGCATAAATGAAATGGAAGTGTGCGCTTGCGATAACTGACAAAGAACCCAAAAATTGAAGTAGGAAATATCATGAATTAAGTGGTGACGAACAATTTGAGAATATAATCAAAAACTTGAAAAGAACCAGTTGGGTTGTTTAGAACAATTTTTTTTTTTTTTAAATACCCTTATGCAGCTAAATTTGGTGCTTATATACTGAAATTACGAGGAAAAAAAATTGTGGTGTAAAATTTGGCATTATTTTATATTTCGTTTGATAGCATTTCGATTTTTCGGTTTATTTTATACCAAAATCTTGTGTAATATTATATCACAAACAGTGTGAGATTAACTATGTTTTGATAAAACAAGTAACCTTTCTGCCAAATCCCTTTTCCAAGATTTTTAAGAAGGTTTATGGTTAAAATTCCAAATAAAAATTTATCCAATTTAAAATCAAACACATGTAAGATCATAAGTTATATATCATATTTTTAATGTAATGAACCAAACAAATCATAAATATTAAACAATTCAAAAACTTATAATTTTAATAATATAATCTTAACTTAACTTTGTCTGCGGACCAAACGTCGACCCAAGAGCAATAGATGAAATCGTATAAGATCATTATTAATCCCTTTGGATATATCTTTATACTACTAGTATGTTGGGCAATATATGTTTCTAAAAGGCTGTAGCACACAATCAATAAAATGAATGAAAAGAAATAGAACTTGGTACCATTTAGAAGTAATAGATTAGGAATAGCTTTCCATTTTGGTTGGTGTAGAATTAACCAACCACAATCTACCATCTCCTTTACAATATCTACTATATCAGGGGCAATTTAGTCTATATCAGCCCCTTTAGCTTTAGTTCTGATAATAATTTTTTAGTCCTTTCTTTTTCAAATTTCCTTGTGGAAAAAGTCTAGTCATATTAGTAATCACAATATCATCAGAAGAAAAGAAAAGTAGCTTTTCTAAGATATAAAATATAAAATACTCTGATGAACATATTAACTATATTATCCTTGTAATCTTCACGAAATCAGCTCATTGACTTCAAAATTCTCTAACTATCAATTAGTTTAACTTTTTAGTTGTTTAATCAAATTGTGCTTGAAGATTTCCTATGTTTTAGTTTTTGAACTTTCTCGTGGATATGAACTAGTCGTTATAGTTTGGGTCTAAGGGAGTATATATCTTTTTTTTGAGGGGGTTCAAGAGAGTAATATATACTAATATACTTATATTATTAAGTATTATCAAAGGGAGTGTATATGTGCGAAGGCCACTCTTTCAGCGCAACTTTCAGAAGATATGACATGCCGAAAGCAAAAAAATTAAGTTTCTAATTTTGGTTGGACATTTCACTCTTAGCTTTGGGTCTTTTTTGTTTGCTGCTCTTAGTTTAGACGACCTAATTATACCGATTCGTTGAATTAAATATCTTTCTATATATCTAAATTGCTCGTGGTTCATTTCCATACAATGAACCGTCAAAAGACTCTTTCAATCTTTATCCATTACCTAATGTTACAGGACTTAAGTTCCAAGTATTAATTAATTACATCTTAATCAAGCCTCAAAATTGAGATTAATTAAGCACAAAATATCAGATCCCTCCCCCTGGGCCTTAACTCTCTCTATCATTCTTTGGCAGATTTTAATACTAAATTAGCTACCGTAAGTTGATCCATTTTCATTACATCTTAATACAATTTCAAACTTTGTAGTTTACAACATATAAAATATGGATAAGAGAATCAATCAGTTAATCAACAACTAATATTCAAATCCTGAATTAGTTGAATATAGTGATGAGAATACGAGAAAGAAATAGCTTAATCTAATTTTTGCTTCTTAATCTTATCTAATCTAATTAAATACTCAATTAGTCGTGTGAACCTAATCTTGTCATTATTATTTTTTAATTCCTCGATAATCTCGTGAGTATCAACTTCAATAATTTGGACATTTTTCCGAACCAAATGCGGCCACGTGAGTGTTTCCCGTAGTGGCTACTTGTCGGAAAGGATGAAACATGGCCCACATTAATTTCCATCTCAGCAGTATTAAAGTCTACAGTCAAATATGCGTATTAGTTTAGCAACAAGTTTGGCTGGGGTTTACGTTTTGGAGAAGGCACCCAATGACAACTCCTAAAGTGGAAGGTTTGGTTACTTCTCGGTCGACAATGGCTGCCTAGTCGACAGTCTCTAATTATCAGTCGCGTACACAAGATTTTATAGTCATTTTTAATATTTATATTCGATAGATATATATATATATATATGACAAAGCGATATTAACTAACACCAATTTAGGCAAGGTGTGTCTATCTTTTAATATCACTAGACCGTAAGCTTCGATCTATTCATGCATATTATTATTTCTTTTTTGCCAAAACATATCATTGTTCAAAGGATTAGAGTGGAAACGAAGAATCAAGCAGTATAACTTGCAACAAATTGGACATACTTCCTTTTTGGAAAATTCTCGTGCTATTTTGCGTATAAAGATGTTGTGTGTTGTGTTACTATATGACTAAGCTCTCTAATTAGTGTTTTAAAGCTTTTTTTAATAATTAAAATATATTTTAGTGAAAGATGGGAGAGGTTAGCTTTGAGTTAAGAGTACGAGTTATCACGGTTGGTTAATCATATGAGGTGAAAATGTTACAAACAAAAAGTTACAAGCCATAATATAATGATACTAAATTAAAAGCAACTTTCTAATAGGTTCGGACGACTAAGGTTTCTACAATGTGAACAATTTCTGTGTGGCATTCAAGATGAGGACCAAGGAACTGGATCATTCAAGTATTTTAATTAGCACACTTTGGCGGTGACGTGGTGAAGATTAGACACTAATTGATGGATATTTATCTGTTAAGAAGTGCTAATTAAGAAACATTACTGGATAATAAGGAATCTTGAATCTACTGCACTAATAATAATGACAACGTGATTACATGTGAATGTGAATGACTACAATTGACGACTCCCTCCTACTATTGATTGCTCCATTATTCTTGGCTCACACAAATACGCTTTTTACGGCGTCGAGAATTATTACTCTCTATTTTAATTTTTGTGTCATAAATGGTGTATACTTCTTCTGTTTATTTTTAATTGTCAAGTATTTTAAAATAATTTTTACTTATCACTTTTTGTATATCAAAAAAAAAATATTTTTTTATTTTACCTTTAATATTAATTACTCATTCAAAATCATTTTTCAAATGCATTAAGATGATATGCCAATTAATATGAGTATTGGAGTAACTTATGTATTTTATTTATTATTTAATGATGGAGTACTTTTCTATTGGAAAGAAAGATAATTTAATTTTAAATCTCATTGTACCCTTAATGAGATAATTTATATTTATATAAAATTTCAATGGCTAATTTCAGACCAGAATTTTAAATATCCTTTTTCTAAAAGAAAAAACTCATGCTAATAAAAAATTACCACATAAATTAAGACAAAAGAAAGTATGATTTATAGCATTCAGACAAAAGTTATTGTTCGCCAAACCTCTCACCAAAGAGTAGAGGGGGGAGGGGGGGAATCATAGGACTGACTTTATCTTTTATCTTGTTCATAGGACTGAGTAGATCATAAAACGTCGGAATTTTTAAGGTTATTATTCAAATACGACACCGCCCGCAGAGACTTTTTATCAAGTGTAAAGAGAAAAGAATCAAAGGAAACTGGTAAGAGTATACGTGAGTATTATGAACTATATAATAGGTGTATATATGTGGTCATAAAGTAAATAAAAGAGTACAATAGTGAGAGACAGATGTAAGCCATGTGCATGGTGCAGCTTGACATGATTGAATTTAATTACTTGGTCTTAAAGATACACTTTAATTACCACCTTCCACATTCACAGCACAAGAAGCTAATTATGGAAATTTTTTAAAACCTGGTTAAGGACCAAACTATGCTTTTTCAATTTAGGGATTAAAGATAATTGATTGGTCTAGCAAGATTAATATTTACGCTGTACCTAAGTATCTAAGGATAATTATTGGCGCCTTTTATGGGACTGTGTCAGCAGTAATATCACAGTTGACACTTATGAACTTTCTTGACAATTTCTAAAATATGTAGGCTATCTGTTTAGGTCATTTACTGGTAAAATAAGTCATTTGATATACTCCTTATTCCATCAATAAGATAAACATCGAATTATTGTGCCACATGTTTGAATTTCTACACCATTTTAGGCTCCCGTTTGATCATAAAATTTGAAATTTTTTTTTAAATTTTATTTTCAAATATATGTTTGTTTATAGATTTTAATTATTTTTTTTGTAGATTTTGAAAATAAATTCTTCAAATCCCCAAAACAGCTTTAGAGTAATTTTTGTATTTTTTTACTCACAAAATTTTAAATTTTTCTCAAGTAAAATACATGTCCAAACACAATTTCAACTTTTAAAAATTATTTTTCATCTCATTTTTAAAAATTTATTTTTCAAACTTTAATTAAATCTATATCCAAACGATTGCTAAATTGCATATCATTTTTCTTCCTCTTTAAAATATTTTATCAGTAAAAAAAAATACAGTACAGTAGGACCTTTATAAATATTGATTTCACCCATGAGAAGAAGGTGACGGAGTTGCAATGACTATCCAGTTACATTGCACATTTTTCAAGTAGATTATATTGGTTAACAAATGAAAACTAACAGAGCTATTTACCAACCATTTGAATTTCCAAGTTTACCTAATGACATATATGATTACGCCATTTTCATTTAATTAAATCATTAAAACGGAGTTGAAATATGAAAGCAGGGTATGGGGTTAAGGGAGGAGCTTTTGGTCAACTTCAACACGAAAGCGACAATTTTTTTCTTGCAAATAAAACTAAAGCTAAAATTAAAACTGCCCAACCCAAGTTGGCTTTTAGAAATTAAGTTAATCTTGTGAGTTAACAAATTACTCTATTTAGGGACCTGGTGTTCCTCCTTAGCTACACTTTTCTTTCAATAATACCAATAATCTTTCTACTACAAGCTTTCTTCTCTTCCCTTAAGTCCACTTCCCTTTTCTTACATATTCTTTCACTCCTTCATATAATTGTCCTCTTCTCTTGCTTTCAATCATCTAATTAACGTTACTGGTATATTGTAGCTTGTGTTCATATTCAAAGCTTTCTTATTTTGATGTTACACCTTTAAAGAAATTGATAACAATTTGAAGATATTTAAACTCTAGAAATTATGGAGACTCTGCGTGGATTCGAAGGACATGAAGAAGAAATGGAATTGCCCCCTGGTTTTCGTTTTCATCCAACAGATGAAGAGCTTATCACATATTACTTAGCCCCAAAGGTTCTTGACTGCAACTTTAGCGCTAAAGCTATTGGTGAGGTGGATTTGAACAAAGTTGAACCTTGGGATTTGCCATGTAAGTTTTCTGCACTATTGGCTCCGACAAATAGACCTTTGTGATCCAGACCGGGTTGCCCTTTGCCAGATGAATCCCACTCAACGCGTGATTTCTTGAATTTATCCAAATACGTATTCTATCTCTGAGTATTTAATTTGTTTTGAAATGCAGGGAAGGCAAAAATGGGTGAAAAAGAGTGGTACTTTTTCTGTATAAGGGACAAGAAATATCCGACAGGGCAGAGGACAAACAGAGCAACAGAAGCAGGGTATTGGAAGGCAACAGGCAAAGACAAGGAGATATTCAGGTCAAAAACATTGGTTGGTATGAAGAAAACTCTGGTTTTCTACAAAGGAAGAGCACCTAGAGGAGAAAAAACCAATTGGGTCATGCATGAATATAGATTAGATGGCAAATATTCAGTCCACAACCTTCCAAAATCTGCCCAGGTAAAAAAAAAAAAACATCGAAACATGCTTTGTCTTCCCTATTTAAGGTTGTTTTCTTGTTGCTCAGCGGATTCAGAATTTAATCTCTATAAGTTCGTCCTTATTTTGTTGAAGATATGAGTTCAGAACATAATATTAATATGAATTGAATCATCCCTTGAATTATTGACAAAATCTTGATCGTTTTTCCTTTTTCCTGCAGAATGAATGTGTGATTTGCAGAATTTTCAAGAAGAATTCAGGAGGGAAAAAGATAGCAATCTCAAATCTAATCAGAAACGACAATATGACCGAAAGTCCACGGTCCTCAAATTTGCCACCATTAATGGACATGTCACCATATAATAATCAGATTACAACAACAACCAGAAGTAGTGGAGAGACGAGTAATTCTCATGTGACCTGCTTCTCCGATTCAGTGGAGGACCAAAAACCTCAAACACATCATCCTCTGGCTTGTTCCCCTGCTTCTGTTGATTTCCCAAAATACCCTTCAAATAATGTACCAAACCAAGTAATGCAACCCTACATTGAAAATTTCCAATATGCAGATTCTGGACTGATGCAAGATAATTCTATATTGAGGCTTTTGCTAGAGAACAACAATTACGGGTCAGAATCAAAACAGAACAATCATATGAGAGGTTACGAGGATCATAACGACTTCAATATCAATTCAGCTGGGCCAGTGGACCTTGATTGTCTCTGGAATTATTGAATTTGATCAGAATTTGGATAAATATTTAAGTAGGGACTTTAGCTTTAGCGATTGAAGGCTTGAAATGCAATAGAAATAGTAAGAAAATAGATTGAATGTGGGACAGAGGCCAGAAATTGTTGCTATTGTAAGGTCACTGTTTGTGTATAGATTTGGCTCCACTGGAAATAATACAGAAGTTAATTGGTTTGTTAATATCAAAATGTAGTTCAATGTTTCAGGGTTATGAGCATTTGAACGGTTTAGTAGATATGTTTGTAGCGAAGGATCATGTAAAACAATTTTTTCACTTGAATAATTGATGTATTTTAAACTAACATTTGCTTCAGTCCGATGAAGAGCGCTCTTCTGCTCATTTGTTTTTCTGAAACCTTTTTTTGTTAAATAAAAGCAAACAGATATATTTACTGACAGTGTAATTTCCTTTTTTTTTACGTTATTGTGTAATTGTGACTTGTTATAACAGGTTTCTAGTTATAATATCAAGATTGCTATAAAGAATTATTTATATTGCAAGTTAACTCAAACTCTTTACGAAAAACAAAAAATGGCTTTTTTAATTCTCGCGGCTGTATTTTAATTATATACTTAGTATTAGAAATTCTGATTATCATGCTTTCAAAATCTTAGTTAGTTAGGAAGGTTCATATTGTATTACATATTAGTTAGAATAGTTGGTTATATGATAGCATCATATGTTGAAGTTTGTGGGATGCACCATTTCGTTGCCCTAGCTCAGCCTCTCGTCATTACACAAGGAGGATTCGTGTATGAACTCTTTGCAATTCCTACTGTTAGGCTACCAACCCAGTTATATGGCTCATCTGCAAATTGCAACTGTTTTGTACAGCTACACAAAAGCCATATTTGACATTTTTTTTTTTTTTTGTTTATATTATGTCATTGTAGTCTTTATTTTCCAGGATAAGGAAATTCGCCGTGGAAACTTTTGTATACTGATAGTATGTAATTTCTTTTCCACTATCACGTTAAGAGACCAGCAAAAATAAGTAAATTGTCCATAATAAATCATCTGGTGACCTAAGAAATAACAGGTTAAAAACATGTCATAAAGATCAAATTGTATAAGTGAGCTTTGGCCAAAAAGAAAACTATAAGTTATGTAGTACCTTTTTTTTTTAATTTTTGAATATTTAAATTGTTAATTTAAAAAAATAATGATGACCGGATTAGGTCTAAAAGATAAGTGGGCCTTTGATAAGCTGAATAATCCAAATAAATTAGGATGAATGGACTATAATTTTAAACGCGTGATATTTTGTTCCCAAATAGATATTTTGTTTATGCGTTCTAGTAAATTTAGAAGGTTGATTTCATATGTGATCACTCAACTTCTATTTTATTGCATTAAAATTATTAAATTATTACTTTTTGTAACCAAAAAAGTCATTTAAGTTTACTGCAAAAGCCATTAAATTATTTTTTTATAACAAAAAAAATGCTCTATTTTGTGTAAGTAATACAAAAAAGTCATTAGGAGGAAATAAAGAAACATTTTATAATCCTTGGGCAAAGTTGAATAATTTTTTTAAAGAAAATTGTCTAGTAATTTGCGGCGACTCTGGGGCAAAGTTGAATAATTTTGTTGTTGCAAAAAATAATTTTGTAACTCTTTTTTAACACTTGAGCAATGTCGAGATATTTTAGTGTTACATATAATTTTTGATGACTTTGCGCAATAAAATAAAATTAAGTGATCATTTATGATCGATCCAAATCGATTGC
The DNA here is from genome assembly GCA_002018475.1 of Nicotiana obtusifolia. Classification (NCBI taxonomy): domain Eukaryota; kingdom Viridiplantae; phylum Streptophyta; class Magnoliopsida; order Solanales; family Solanaceae; genus Nicotiana; species Nicotiana obtusifolia. The sequence goes on from MCJB01047561.1 coordinate 89,712, forward strand.
TAATTGGTGTAATTGCAATCTGCTTCTTCTCTATCTCTTACTGTCTCAACACGTCACAACTCGTAGGAGTCTTGATAATTTTCCTTGGTTCAAGCTGCAAGTACTTAATTACATTGATTAAGCTATGATAGGCATATGTAAAACTACGAGTCTAGGACCCTATGCTTGAAAATTCAACTATTCCATACTCAATGGACAATGGATAATAAAATATTCGAATTCAGATAGGGTTTTGTTTATTTATTTATTATTTTTATTGTTCTAGTCAGTTGGAGGAATATTTATTGCGATCCCAATGCAAATGGTCTTCTGCAGTTATTTATTCTGGATCTTTTATTTTCTCTTTTTTGTTTCAAAGTCTGGAATAATTGACGGTTTGACTTGTTGTGTATATGTTTATGGATTAAACATGATAATGTAAAATATAATTTTATCCCAATATTTCACGATGACTAACTAATATTGTTTGGTGTAAATACAAGATATTACTGAGTTTTACATATATATATATATATATATATATATATATATATATATATATACACACACACTATAGAACTGGGCTTGGAAAAGAAAATCGAGATATTATTACTTTTAGCCCGCGCCAGAAACTATTTATATTTGTTAGCCGAAAAAGTGTATGAAACTTGTATAATTTTTGTATATAACATACAGAATGTATATATTTACAAAAAATATATAAGTTTTATATATTTTTTTGGCTATTATTTTTACAGCGGCTATGTAATGTCATATATCCAAGAAAAAGAAATATGCAACTGAGGCATTTTAGTTTTGAGCAGTGCCCTTGTCATCAATTTTAACTATTTATGAAATCTGGAGATTCCGAGTTTGAAGTTATACAGACATCCAAAAAGAGTTTTTATTTTTTTTTTATTTTTTATGTCACAAACAATTTTTGCCTTAAACGTTTCATTTGAATGGTCAGAGTCATTCATTATACTATACCCTCCATGAGGTGTTGAAAGTCTACTGTCCCTTCAAATTTAATATTTCTAAAAGTCCAATTATTAGAATGCATACCATATACAATAAAATACTAAATATTCTGGAAAAAAGAAGTTCCAAATTTCATTATTTAATTACTTGGAAGAATAGTACTTGGTATATTCAATTATTTGTTCCGAACTTGGTATAGTTTATTAACTTCCTATATCATTACCTCAATGGATTTATTTATTGGTTAAGTGAGATACGCGTCGCCAGAATAATCGACTTTTGGGATAGATTTATCACACATCATTCTGTCGTGGATTATGAGGCATTAATTTGAGAATTCGCCCAAATATGCCACTTATATTTTCACTTTGTTTTTTAATTCTCCGTCAATTACTTAGTCCAACTCCTACTTTATAATGGATATGCCTCTTTGTTATATTACCCATTTGCAACGATTTGAATCTCCGTTCCCTTTGGAAAAGAAATATATATACCCAAAAAAAAAAGATGGTCATGCTGATAGATGATATATTACCTACTTAATAATCTGCAACTGCAATAATGTTTGAATTAAGAAAAAATAAAACTATAGCTTGAGCGTTTCACTCGTGGTTTGATACATTGAAGTACTTCTAAAACTTTTTCTGGGACTATTTCGACGTGTGAAACTGCAATTGATCACTCTAAGTGTAATTTATTTTTCTTTTAATTTAGTAAATGGCTAGAGAGAGAGGAAAATGGAAGTATGAATGCATGGGTTTCCGTATATATAATAGTATATACACAATGAATTTAAATTCTATATTCTAATAGTGTAAAGATTTTTGTACACTATCAATAAATTTTAACAATTGATCTTACTAATTTTGGTAAATTATCAATAAATTTACTGTCATTATCTAATAAAGATTTGATTGTGCAAATAATATTTACACATTAGCGCATAAAAGTTAAAAATCTTCCATAATATATGATTTTGCTCGACATGAAATGAAAGAAAAAGACAGATGAAGAGAGACAAAGCAACATTCTGCGAATTTACGTGATCATTTGTTTTTTGTTGCAGCAACTAACAACAACTATCGGCTAATATCATGGTTTCTCGTTTTAATCCTCCCTTTAACAAATGGCTAGGTTGAGGGACATGGGTTCACGTGAACTCATACTATTCTCCCTAAATCATGTATAACAGTGTTATATTTTTTTAAAATTATTTATATATATGCGTGAACTCATGCTCAAAGACTCTTATAGTGCAATTATAATTGGGTGCACCTGTTTACTCTAAAATATGAGTAACAATTGAATTTATTCGCGGTGCTAAGGATACGTGAAATAATTCGATAGAATGAAAAATAGAACAACGAACAAGAATTGACTTAAGTAAATAAAAGAATAAACAAACAGTTGAGGTTGAATGAATTTTCTGTGATGGAGCAATATGCAATAAGAAATAGATAACTTTTACAAGAGATAGATAGAAAATGATAATCAGTATTGCCAGTGATGTGTGTCCCTTATTCAGTGAGGTTAAATCCCCCTTTATAGGCAAGAGGAGAATTCTACATATGGAAAGACTTAATTACAGGATGGCTTATCCCTAAAAATATTGGTTTAACGTCTCTGAGGATTGAGGCCGTGATTTCCACCGAGATATTTACGCTTTACGAGATTTTCGGCCTTTCCGTTACACGAAACTGATATTCTACCACGAAATGCTTTTATCCAGGCCGGTATGGATCGCCTTATACCGCACGTTCTGACTCCGAACCCAACGACGCCCGACCTTGAGTTTTCTTTCTCGAAATGCTGGTTCCGATTTGAAACAATCCGACTCTGGACTACACTTGGGCCCGATCTTCCTTGCATGCTCGATTGCGTCCGACCCAGTACAGATAGTCCCCTCGTTTATTAGAGAGTAATGACAAAAAACGATATGAACCGCCGCCCTTTGGAATTAGGCCAAGTACAAGCACACTCATTGCTCATGACACGAAGTTCGTAGCGTCAAATCATTCATCCTAAAAGCGTCTCGTTGATGGATGACAACATCACGATGACGTGCGTGACTATTGCCAAAAAGGACCGTCGCATGTCCTAGCTGGCGACAAAACCTGCAACTTCTGCAAACACCATTTAATGCCTTCCCATCTCGTGTTCTGAACCGCCGTTTCTGCAAGTATAAATACCTCCTTCGCCCTTCTATTTCCAAACTTTACGTTGTTCTACAATTTACCGCTCTAGCTTTCTGCCTCCTTGCTCCATAAAACTTTTCTTGCACATCATAATCCTTTGCTCTTGCTATTATTACTTCAATCGCAATGGCAAAAACTTCTAAGTCCGTACCACAGAAGAAACAACCTTCATCTTCCCAGCCTGCCGAAGAGGCTGAACCAGTTCATGTTGGGGAAACTTCTTTAGAACCTCCCTTGAAAGCTTTCGTTCCGGTCGGATGCTTTATCGGCTCCGACTTTAAAGTTGAGAAAACCTCTTCGGTACCTGGCCGGGGAGAATCGGTCTCTATGTACGTTAGTTCGATTACCCGCAAAATCCTTGACAGGGTGAAGGCGGAATGTAACTAGGCTGATAAGGACGTGGTAGTCCCCTCTCCAAACAAGGCGATTACCACTTATGTAGAAGGTTACTTGAGCGTGTATACCTATCCCTTCATGTTGGGATCCTTGGACCCCATAATCGTCGCCTTTTGCAAAAGGTATAACGTTACTCTGGGCTAGGTTCATCCTTCTGTTTGGCGGATAGTTCATCTTTTTCGCTTTTTTATGAGTAAGGTCGAAGGGCATCCTTTCACTGTCGATCACCTACTCTGATTATACAGTCCCCGAATGTTTAGAGGGGGACTAATAAAACTTGCTCGCCGTGCCAGCAAGGCCCCGTTCTCAAGCATTGATGAAGATAAGGATCGGGGATGGATGAGTCGATTCGTCCGAATAAGGACCTCCTACTTGATCCCCGCAGGAGATATGCCGTTCCCTAAAAAGTGGAACCCGAGACGTAAGTGTCGTTTTCTTACTTAAAATTGTTTACTGTTTTCCTTCTGGTGCTTATTCGATATGTTTTATAAGGTACAGCTGCCTCTCAAGCGCCGGCCGCGATTCATCACTTGGAGGAGTGGGTCCGGAGAATGGTGGCTCAGAGGACTTACTCCAAACGAGCTTGGCGCGAGATATCGAAGGGCCTCTGGGAAGCTAAAAACCATGGTGAGCTTAACAAAACATTCCTTTTTGTTACTTCGAGCGATTGGTGTTGCCACTAATTCCGCCCTTTTAGGCCTTTCGAAGGACGCCGAATTGAGGTCGGCACCCATCGATGATGAAGTTCCTTGTCCTCCCCCTACTTCGGAGAAAGAGGTAGGGAAAAAAAGAAAAGAAGTCCCTTTCCCGAGCCCGAAAAAAGGAGGCTCAAGAGAAAGCATATAGCTCATAAAACAAAGATCGCCGATTTAGCCATTTGGTTAAGCGACGAATTGCATCGGATAATCCCGACGACTGACGAAGTTCGAGTTCCTCGATCGGAGGGCATTGAGGCGAGGACGGAGACCGGGGTTCATGCTGGTACGAGGGAGGCAACTCAAGGGGTCTCGGACCTCCCCGAGATGATGGATTCACCTTCCTTTTCAGAGGCAACTCTGAATGAGGCCCAGGCTGCAAGAACGAACTCACCGAGTAAGGGCCCGGTTACAGCTGGAGCCTTCGAAGAATTTTTTGACGGGGTGCCATCGCCCGATACTTTCGGGATTGAAGTGCCAAGAAGGAGTCCCCCCGCCGAGACGAGTGGGGTGTCTATCGGCACCAAATTGGTCGATAAATTTCCTGCCCCGAGCTCCAACCTCGACCGAAAGAGGGTGATAAAGTTCACAGTTCCCGAAGATGCTCGAGCTCTGGGCGCGCCTGTAGGCGTGGCCAGCTATCTTCATTGTTTGGTGACCGACGAGGATCAGGCCACAATGAACGTGGTGGATTGGGCATGCTTATTCAATGAAGCTCAACAGGCATCGAACAAGGTATGCTTCCTCATATGTTCTACTTTATATCTAATACCTTATCCCTAAATTTGAACTGACTGTCTTAGTGCGTATACTTTACAGGCTTCGGTGTTTCACCATGAAGTGTTCCTCCGAATAAGGGAAGAAATGACACAAGAAAGGGCACAACGTCAGCGGCTCGAAGGTGAGATGTCGAGCCTTCGAGTCGAGCTAGATTTCATGCAGAGGGAGCACAGCAAAGCAGTCGATCAGCTGGAGCAGCAGGCAGACCAATTAGATCGACTCCGAGTCGAAGCGGGGGAGGCTAAGGCTGAGTCTAGTGAATGGAAAACAAAGATTGAAACTCTGACTTTGCAGAAAAGAAACCCTCCAAACTCATTTAGAAGAACAGGTTTCGGAGGCGCAAGAGAAAGTTGGAGTTCTGACTGAAAAAACTGAATCTCTTCAAGGTGAAGTCGAGTCGCTTATTCAGGATCGGGGTGTTCTGGTCAACCAGCTCCAAGAGGCAAAGTCGGAGATTGCTACCACCAAGGCCGATGCCGACGATTTGGTAGCTCAATATAGGGCCGACGTCGAGGCCGCCCAAGAGCAGTTGAAGATACTAGTCGAGTATACTAAGTGTCAGACCGGCCTCTCTGTTCTCAAGGAGTTGCAAGCCCGGGGTTTCAATTTGTCTTCCGAAGTTGAAGAAGCAGCGAGGATCGAAACCAAAATGAGGAAGCAAGCTTTCCCCGAGGAAGATGAAGACGGTTCCGACTGACGCTGTTTATAGAATGAAGTGTCATTTCTGTAATCTGAATGTATAAAGGAGGTTCCTTCGTGGCTTATAAAATTCCTCTATTTTGCTTGACTTTGCTCTGCAATTCCCATGTCCTGTAATTTTCCTGCCTTAGCTAGGATCGCAAATTTTTCTTGCAGAAATTTATTTATGAATAACCGAACAAGATCCACACCTTGGAGGGACCTCTACCGGTTAACGAGCATAATCGGTCTTGATAGATTAAAAATGATTTGGCCTTAGCCTTATCTTAGATCCGGGGATTAGCTAAATGAGCCTTGTCTGTCCCCGAGCCCTTTTTGGCCTGTTAAAGAATCGGGATCATGCCTTAGCAGAATTTGATCCTTTTTAAATTTTAATAACTTATCTTAGCCTTAGCCCCATTTTAGAGAATCGAGGTCTTGCCTTGGCAAGCTTCAATCGTTTTCGAATTTTAGTCTACTTCGGCCTTAGCCTTTTATAAACTGGGGTTGCCTGAATCAGTCTTATTTCGCTCCGAGTTCTGTTAGCCCAATACGGCTTTGGCCTAGCAATCGATTCTGGGGTTTGCCTTGTTAGGTCTTACTCCCCTTCGAATTCAGTATGCATATTTTAACAATGCTAATTCTTGATAATGCGATGATAATCGAAGAAGCCCTTGGGCTTAAAAACACAATGTTAGTGCCAAAAGACTTTGCTAATATTCATATGCTTGTACATCTTTGTTTAATGAGGGGGCAGATCGATCTAATTGGGCTCGGTTCTTCTGACCGTTTGACCCTTACATTGTTTCCTAATGATCTTTGTGAAGTCCCCTTGAAATTGAAGTAAGTAGATGAAGATTTCAAAAACTACATTAGAGTCGAATATCAAATTTGTGAACTCTGATGAATGACCGATCTATGTTAGCACGATTCATGGTTGCCTCATTAAAAACCTTGCAGTAAAACCCAATTTGGGACAAAACCGGTCGAAGGGAAAAAGAGTGCAACGCGTGCTTTCAGTCCTAATGCCTTGTGCTTACTGGTTCGATGCCGATCCATCGTGTATGTGTTAGTACCAACAAACGAAACAAAAGAAAGAATGAAATAAATTACCTCAACAGTAGTACCGCTTCAAGTGGCTCACGTTCCAATTATTTGGCAGTTGCTTGCCATCCATAGTCCCGAGTTTGTAAGACCCCTTTCCGGTGACCCTCAAGACAGTGTAGGGACCTTTCCAGTTCGGTCCCAATTTTCCCTCGTTGGGGTCTCGAGAATTGGGCGTAACTCTTCTGAGCACCAAGTCCCCAGCGTTAAAATATCAGAGACGGGTTCTTCGATTGTACTACCTCTCGATTTTTTGCTTTTGGGCTTCCATTCGGGCTAGAGCAGCTTCCCTCTTTTCATCCAAAAGTTCCAGACTGATGTTCATAGCCTCACGGTTTGACTCTTCGGTTGCATATCGAAACCTGACGCTTGGTTCGCCTACCTCGATCGGTATCAATGCTTCGGTGCCATATACTAAGGAAAACGGGGTGGCCCCGGTGCTGGTTTTCTCGGTTGTTCGGTAAGCCCATAAAACCTCAGGCAGCATCTCCCTCCATTTTCCTTTGGTGTCGGCTAGCCTTTTCTTTAAGTTTTGGATTATGGTTTTATTGGTCGACTCTGCTTAACCGTTGCCGCTGGGGTGATATGGAGTCGACAATATCCTCTTGATCCTGTTATCTTCGAAGAACTTTGTTATTTTACTGCCAACGAACTATTTGCCATTGTCGCATACAAATTCTGAAGGCATCCTGAACCAGCAAATAATATGGTCCCATATGAAGTCAATCACCTCCTTTTCCCTGACCTTCTCGTAAGCCTGTGCTTCCACCCACTTAGAAAAATAGTCGGTCATAAAAAGAATAAATTGAGCTTTACCTGGTGCTCGGGGGAGGGGACCGACTATGTCCATACCCCACTTCATAAATGGCCATGGTGATAAGACCGAATGTAGTGTTTCTCCGGGCTGGTGGATCATCGGTGCAAGCCTTTGGCATTTGCCGCATTTGCGTACAAACTCCTTTGCATCTCTTTCCATGTCGCTCCAGTAATAGCCGGCCCAAATTATTTTTCGGACCAATGAATCGGAACCGGAATGGTTGCCGCAAGTTCCTTCGTGTATTTCTTTCAAGATATACTCGATATCTCCAGGTCCAAGGCATATGGCGAGAGGACCTTCGAATGTTCTTCTGTACAAAGTTCCATCGTTGGCCAAGCAAATCCGGGCCGCCTTTGTGCGTAGCGCCCTTGACTCTTTGGGATCGGATGGCAATTTGCCTGAACTAAGATATTCTACATATTTATTTCTCCAATCCCAGGTCAAACTTGTTGAGTTGACCTCGGCATGGCCTTCTTCCACCACCGACCTTAATAACTGCACGACTTTTTCAGAGTCGATTTCCTCATCTTCGACTGACGAGCCTAAATTAGCGAGGGCATCGGCTTCGCTGTTTTGCTCTCGAGGTATGTGCTGTAGGGTTCATTCCTTAAACCTGTGTAGTGTGACCTGAAGTTTATCCAAATACCTTTGCATACGCCCTTCCCTGACTTCGAACGTTCTATTTACTTGGTTGACTACAAGGAGGGAATCGCATTTGGCCTCGATTATCTCTACTCCCAGGTTTTTGGCTAACTCTAAACCTGCAATCATAGCCTAGTGCCGCTATCCGGCCTGTCAATTTCTGCACGGCCTTGACGCTGTCGACGATCGTTATGTCCTCGATGGCCTTAATTTTATCGGGGTTGATTTCTATTCCCCAGTTTGAGACCATAAAGCCAAGGAATTTTCCTGAGCCTACTCCGAATGCACACTTCTCCAGATTCAACTTCATGTTGTATCTTTTCAGGACGTCGAATGTTTCCTGCAAATGACTTAAATGGTTCTCTGCTCGGAGGGACTTAACCAACATGTCATCGATATAAACTTCCATTGTTACACCTAGTTATTTTTCGAACATCTTATTTACTAGGCGTTGGTAAGCAGCCCCTGCGTTTTTAAGCCCGAAAGGCATCACATTATAGCAATAGGTGCCATACTTAGTGATGAAGGATGTTTTTTCTTGGTCATCCTTATCCATTTGTATCTGGTTATACCCAGAGTAGGCGTCGAGAAAATTAAGAGTCTCGTGGCCAGTGGTAGCATCGATCATGCGATCGATGTTGGGCAATGGGAAAGAATCTTTGGGGCATGCTTTATTTAGGTCTTTATAGTCTATACACATTCTAAGTTTATTTCCCTTCTTAGGGACTACAACTACATTAGCTAACCATTCTGGGTACTTAACCTCCCGAATGGACCCTATGTTCAAAAATTTAGTTACCTCATCTTTGATGAAGGCTTGTTTAGCTTCGGACTAAGGTCTCCTCTTTTGCTTGATTGGCCGGAATTTCGGATCAATGCTTAGCTTGTGAGTTGCAATTTTCGGCGTTATACCTGTCATGTCGAGGTGGGACCAAGCAAAGAAATTTTCATTAGCTGAAAGAAAATTAATCAATTTGGCCCTGAGCGCGGAGTTTAAGCCCGAGCCCAGGTATACCTTTCGATCGAGTGCATCGTTGCGGATTGAAACTTGTTCGAGTTCTTCGACCGTCGATTTGGTCGCGTCGGACTCGTCCGGAGCAATAAATGATCAGGGAATCTCATAATCATCGATGTCAAGCTGATGCTGTTCACCGCCGTTTGTCGAGGGTGGCCTCTCTGATTGCTATTTGGTCTTTTGGGAAGGAATGGTGGGTTTTGATGCCGCCTCTTCCACCGCCAACATTTCCCTTGCCGCATGTTGTTCTCCATAGACGGTGACGATCCCTTCAGCTGATGGAAATTTCAACATTTGATGTTACGTTGAAGGTACGGCTCCGATGTCGTGTATCCAAGGTCTCCCAAGCAAGGCATTATACCTCATGTCGCCTCCGAGTACACAGAATTTCGTTGCCCTAATAGTCCCAGCGATATTCACCATTAGTGTTATTTCACCTTTGGTTGTTTCCGAAGCCATGTTAAAACCGTTGAGGACCCGAACCTCGGAGATTATCTATTTTTGACAATCCCAGCTATTCGAGGACCCAAGATCGAATTATATTAGCTGAGCTCCCGGGGTCGATAAGCACACGTTTCACCCGAGTTGTGTATCACCATCGATATCACCAAGGCATCGTTATGCGGTTGTGTAATCCCTTCTATATCCTTATCACTGAAGTATAAAGCTCCTTCTGCTGCGTAATCCCGGGTACATTTTTCCAGGGTAATAGATATTTTGGTGCGCTTCAACACCGGTCCTTGGGGTGCATCTATCCCCCCGATTATCATGTTGATCGTGTGCTGCGATTCTTCTTGATTTGCTGGTCTGTTCCTATTTTCGTAGTGGTTCTTGGCTCGATCGCTTAAGAATTCCCGAAGATGCCCGTTTTCGAGCAACGGGGCTACCTCCTCCCTCAGCTGCCGACAATCCTCCGTTTTGTGTCCATGCGTGCCATGATATTTACATATTAGGTCGGGATATCTTTTGGCAGGGTCCGTTTGCAATGGCCGAGGCCATTTGGTATCTCTAATGCGACCGATGGCTGACACAAGAGTCGCTGAATCGACATTAAAGTTGTACTCGGATAATCGGGGTACTTCTTGATGATTATTGGTTCTTTTGAAATTATTCTTCGGCAACGGTCCCCGGTACTTTTGGCTGGGATCGTTTTTTCTTTCCTGTCTCGGGGACCCCCCGAGACGACTCTTCGATCACCTGGGTACGGCCGGTGCCTGTCTCGGTTCGACCTCGACTTCCGATAATTATCCCTTAGAGTCCGATCATACGTTCTGATAGGGTAAGCGGACCCCGAGGGGACTCTGAGCTAATCGTCTTCTACCATGATCTTCGATTGATATCGGTTGTGTATGTCTGCCCAAGTGACAGCCGGATATTCAATCAAACTTTGTTTGAGTTGTTGAGATGTCGTTGAACTTCGGGCATTGAGCCCTTGAGTAAAGGCCTATACGGCCCAATCATCAGTGACCGTGGAAAATCCATTCGCTCCATTTGAAAGCGCGATACAAACTCTCTCAGCATTTCATTGTCCCTTTGCCTGACTTTGAACAAATCTGACTTCCTTGTTTCGACCTTAATGGCACCGGCATGGGCCTTGACGAAGGTATCAGCGAGCATGGTGAAAGAGTCGATAGAGTTTGGTGGTAAGTTGTGATACCATGTCATTGCTCCCTTGGACAAGGTCTCCCCGAATTTTTTCAAAAGGACGGACTCGATTTCATCATCTTCGAGATCGTTCCCCTTTATGGCGCATGTGTACGCCGTTACATGTTTGTTCGGATCCGTTGTCCCGTTGTATTTGGGGATCTCTGGCATGCGGAACTTTTTGGGTATAGGTTTCGGTGCGGCGCTTGTCGGGAAAGGCTTTTGTACGAACTTTTTTGAGTCCAAGCCTTTCAACACCGGGGGTGCTCCAGGGATCTGGTCTACCCTTGAATTATACGTTTTCACTTTTTTGTCGTTAGCTTCGATCTTTTTCTCACCCGACTCGACCCGTTAGTGTGCTCCTCGAGCATCTTCATGATCCCGGAGTTTATTCCCGAACTGCTTTCGTCCGGCTGCGTCGTGATTGGGTCATTTTGGGGAGCTACTCCTCGAGAAGAAACGGCTTCGACCCCGTCCGGCATCTGACTGCGACTTTGTAATTAAGCGATAGCCGCTTGTTGGGCTTGCGGCATGTCGAATATCATTTTGAGGCTGTTCTCGTTCCCTTCATTATTTTGAGTCTTTGAATGGTGTTCTCCCCGGACGCTGTTCGACGGGCCAGAGGTCTGATCTGTGTTGATCGCCATTTGAGAATTGGCGTCAATCGGGACCTCGTTACTAAGCACCATGTTGTTTTAGCCTTGGTGGTTAAAATCGTCGTTGATGGGAAGTGTACGCGACACGGCTATATCATGATCTGAAAAACAGAAAATTCTGCAAAGAACAAGCGTAAAATAGTGTGTGACAGAAAATTGTATCAAATATTCACTATTATCCTTGGCCCCACGGTGGGCGCCAAACTGTTTACTCTAAAATATGAGTAACAATTGAATTTATTCGCGGTGCTAAGGATATGTGAAATAATTCGATACAATGAAAAATAGAACAACGAACAAGAATTGACTTAAGTAAATAAAAGAATAAACAAACCGTTGAGGTTGAATGAATTTTCTGTGATGGAGCAATATGCAATAAGAAATAGATAACTTTTACAAGAGATAGATAGAAAATGATAATCAGTATTGCTAGTGATGTGTGTCCCTTATTCAGTGAGGTTAAATCCCCCTTTATAGGCAAGAGGAGAATTCTACATATGGTAAAAGACTTAATTACAAGATGGCTTATCCCTAAAAATATTGGTTTAACGTCTCTGAGGATTGAGGCCGTGATTTCCGCCGAGATATTTACGCTTTACGAGATTTTCGGCCTTTCCGTTATACGAAACTGATATTCTACCACGAAATGCTTTTATCCAGGCCGGTATCGATTGCCTTATACCGACCGCTCTGACTTCGAACCTAACGACGCCCAACCTTGAGTTTTCTTTCTCGAAATGCTGGTTCCGATTTGAAACAATCCGACTCTGGACTACATTTGGGCCCGACCTTCCTTGCATGCTCGATTGCGTCCGACCCAGTACAGCACCTTTATAAGTAAAATTGACGGTTCAAATTCCACTCTAAACAGTATTGACTTCGGCAAGAAGTAAAGATATATATTGGGATAAATTACTAAAATCTCAAAAAGAATATAATTTTAAACTTATAATTTATAAAGTATAGTGAGTTCATGGCAAGATATTAAAGTTAAACCCGTTAAATACAAATTTTAGATGCACTTCTTTATAATAATATATCCATCCTCTTGAAATTCTGAAATTCTGGATCCGCCTATATGTCATTTCCTAATGTTTTATTACATGTGCATTTGACAGTTGACACTAGCCTTCATGTAACAGAATCAACTCATCTTTTGTCCAAAACACATCATTTAAGTCCGGAGTAGATTCACGAGAGAATTCTGTCCTACCCTCAAGGAAAACCAAACCTTTGGCAATTTAAAAATTCTACCGAGCTACAGGCCTATATATTTGCACAGTGACAAACAAACATACTCCAATTTTTATGGAGAAAGGCAAAACTTAGATTATGTTCATAGAAAATGCAATCATACAAAATGCAATTCAATTGTTTATCACACACAACGAAGATAAAAACAAATATATTAGTAACTGAAAACAGCGTAGGAAATGTGAATGAGCAGGCGTTTTGGGGAAGAAAGCAAAGAATAAAAAAGGAAAAATTCATGACGAAAGTGAGATAAATCTTCGCTAACAACCCTGAGACAACAGCGTTGGGCTGACCTATAGGCCCACAGGTGATGAGCCCACCTTCCTTCTTTGTTGGATTCCTTAACATCTCAACGGAAAACGTCATACGTGGGGCTCACATATACCGATTAAATGTAGTAATCAGATGACACGTAACGACTATGTGGGCCAGGAGGTCTTTTCGCCAATACGTCATCTGATTTTTCACGCAATTATTGTGCCGTAGTTGTTTGAGCCACGTGCCTCCTCTCATACTTCTAGTCTAGAAGAATAATAGTGACATGTTTTAATTAGAGGAGAAATTTTGTGTTTTTATACCTCTACTGCGAAAAGAAAAATATATTTGAAATTACTCAAAAATTAACTATCAGTTAAACTTTTAAAGAAAATAGGTATATGTTAAATGGGGTGGCTAAATACAGTGCCCCGTGAAATTTTTAGGGATCTTTATAGAAATAGCCGATTATATTCATTATTTATTTTTTTTAGTCATATACATATATTATACATTAATTATACACAGTTATATATATGTAATACATAATTATACATATATTATACCCTTATCGATTATTTTTAATTTAAATAGTTAAGTGCGCGACTATTTGAATTAATTCTTCAAATTTTTAAGCCAATTAACACGCGGTTTGTCAGACTCACTCGGAAGAAAAACGAATTTGGATGTTCATGAGCTTAGCATGGAAAGAATGGGCCGTTTCTCCATCTTATGACGTCAGATGAGGCCGACATATTAAACTGGCTCACATGCCATCGAATTACATTTTTATGGCCCATAATGTACCCAAATGGCTTCCTAACAGCCTGTTTGGATGATTGTTACCTATCGTAATGAATCATATTGTTATTTTATATATAATATTTATTTTAATTGTTACTTAAATTTTATTGTATTGTATTATTAAATTTATTTTTTCGTAACAACGAAAAGTGTTACTTTATAGATTAACGAATTTGATGTGGCGACGTCGTTTCCTTTCTTTTTTCTCTCAACTTGCCCTTCCTTATTATTAAATAATTATATTTTATTATTTACTCTACTTTTTAATATAATAATTCTACTATTTATCTTATTTTTTCGTAATAATATTACAAGTTTATTTTTCATATTTGTTCGTACGTGACATTGTGAAACAATGACAAACGACACATCTACCCAAATGTTATATTCATCAAACAATACAATACAATACAGTATAATATTGATAGGTAACAACAATCCAAACAAGCTGTAAGCAAGAAAAAAAAAGACAATCGAATGTCATTCCACAGGTTTCAAATTCAAAAGTCTCAGTCCATCATTATTTTGCTTGTTTCTTGTTTTTTTTCTTCCTTTTTTAAATCCCTTTTAAACGAGTTCACATGTTACATCTACCGTTTCATAAAGTTCGAATATTCACTTAGCAAAATGACAAGAAAACCTTGGTAGCCACTAGCCACATTCTTCCTTACTATACACGCCTTCCCGCATTACCTTTTTAGTTTTTACTATTGTGACAATCTCCTTATATCTTTTTATCGTATTTAAATTTTTCAATCAAACACAAGATAGAAAAATCTCACTGAATATAGTAATAAAATTCTTCAGTGATATGAAAGAGGAATCTTGTAGGACGAGAACTAATACAGGGAAGAGTTTAAGAATGCTAAAACTTACGTTGGATGATGTCCAGCATTCTATTTATAATACCAAGTTATAGTAAATATAACAAAGCAATACAATTACATAAACATTACAAAGTTATCACATCCTAACATTCATATGTATCGTCAAAGGTTGAAGTAATGAAACTGAATTAAACCTTGTACAACATAATCCGATTCATCTATTCTTCGTGTAATACCTTTTATCCCAATATACAATGTACCACTAATACAAGATTGTCACAACACCGATTGGTCTCCACTGACTTTCAAAAGCCCAATATGGAGTACAACCCATACTATGTTTTTCAGGAACTCTAATTGTGAGCTGCAAATACTGTAAAAATTCTTCTTCTTTCTTCTTTTATATGGTGTTTGTGAACACATTTTAAGGTAGTTTATGCTATTTTATAATGGTGAGCTGTTGTAGCGCTTTAATTTTTATTATTTCTTAAAATTTTATTTTTTAAATTACAAAATGAATTCGTTAGATTTATTATTGTTTTAACAAATTGATGATTGGGGTTTGTTCTTGATGATATTTAGGTTATGTTTCAAATTTAAGCTCATTTGAAATAGATTTAGGTGTTAATGGTATATTGAAGTGTTAAAATTCAAAGAACAAATTTATGTTTCTTGACAATTTGCACTTCAAGATTATTTGGCCTTAAGTGCATGAAAACATTGGTTGTACTTCGGACCTTTTGGCCTTAAGTGCATCTGAAATGCAAATTTTTTTACTTCAGACTTATTGGCATTAAGTGTAGGAAAATGTTTGTTGCACTTCGTACCTTTTAGCCTTAAGTGCATCTGAAGTGTAATTTTTTACTTCAGACTTATTGGCCTTAAGTGCTTAAAACCATTAGTTGCACTTCAGATTTATTTATTCTTAAGTGCATCTGAAGTATAATTTTTCACTTCAAACTTATTTGCCTTTAAGTGTAGGAAAATGTTTGTTGCACTTTAGATCTTTGACCTTCAGCCCATATGAAGTGTACTTTTTTTACTTCAGACTTATTGGCCTTAAGTGCATGAAACTATTGGTTGTACTTCAGACCTATTTGGCTTTAAGTGCATCTGAAGTGTAATATTTTTGCTTCAGACTAATTTTATTTTTAACTTCAGACTTGATAAGTCCGAAGTTGATCGTAAAATGGGTAGGCATACAAATTTTTTTATAAAGTGAATATCGGTTCAATTGTGACCCCAAAACCGAATATAAATGCAAAAGCTTCGGAAATATTAGACATGTACTCAGAAAACGTGAGGATCGATACACAAATTTTGAGCCCAAGACTCATTACCTCCTGGATTGGACCTTCAATAGCGTTCCTCAGACACCAGCCCACCATCATGTTGCTCCCACCCAATTCAATTTTCTTTTTTCCAAGAAATCTTTGAAGAAGAATTAACCCAAATGGCCGTTCATACAATCACTTTAAAAATAGTCGGTGGAGTTATAATGTATGTATAATTTATGTATTATATGTGTATAATTTTGTATAATAAATATATGATACATGTATATGACTAGAAAAATAAACAAAGAATATGACCGACTATTTGTGTAAAGATCCCATGTTTGAATTGAGAGAGAGGGGATGTTATGATAGAAAATGAAGTTGGACTTGAGAAAGATATTGGGCCAGCTGAGGATGCAAGTAATGGGCCAGTCAGGAAAAGCAAGAGAACAACAAGGCCTCCCCAAAGATTATTAGACCCTGGTTGAGGGAATTAGTTAAATAGCAGAGTACGAGCATTATGTAGGCAGGCTGAATATTGTTTGAACTTCCCCTCTCTCTGGTCTCTCTCCCTCGTCTATCTCTCTCTGTTACTCTGTCTTCCCAACTCCTTTCTTTCTGTTACTATCCTTAGATACAGTTACTTTCTATTGTAATTTCTTTGTTCTCAGTATCAATATATCAATATGTGGTTTATGTATTTGGTTGTGGCTATTGGATCCATTACAGGGGATGCTAGAAAAAGTCTCTAAAGGGCTAAGGACCGCAAAATAAAATTTCACACCAAAGACACCGAACTTCTCTTTCACCAATCAGCCCAAAGTATCTTGATGATAACCTAGTGTTAAAAATGATACTTTTTTTTTCAATAGTTGATCAGTGATTAATAACTTCACCGAGTAAATTTTATGGACGATAATTCAACTTTGTGTTCATTATACAAAAGTCACTTTTCTTTTTTTTTGTTACGTAAAAATCAATCAACTTGATGTTCATTATCTAAAAGTTACTTTTCTTTCGTTTGCTATATAAAATTCATTTTACTTTGCTCTATTTATCACAAAAGTTACCTTGGCCAGATTTTACAATACTTTTACCTGAAAAGATAATTATGCCTTTCACATTATAAATCCTCTCATTTATATAATACCTTCTATATGATATAGTATATATATATATTTTTACCTAGGTAGTTTATTTATAATTAAAATAACTTTAAATTATTTTATTTATTATTTTTATAATATATTCATACATTTTAATTTTTTCCATGGCAATCACTTTGTTTAATCATATTTAAACATGAAGATGTTTTAAATTTCAAAACAATAAAAAATATATTTATTTTTTAATATTTATTTGAAATAATAACAAAAAAATTTGTTCAAAGATATTTGTATTTAATATTAAATTTTTAAAGCTTTATCTGTTAATATTATTTATTTAAAAATATTAATATGATGTGTCATTGTGTTAAATGTGGGTATTTTATTTATTGGATTAATTAGCATGGCTTGACTGATAAATCAGTAAGCTTTGATTTTATAATTTTCATTCAAAATTTTTTATTAATCTATTACCTGACAAATTTAATATCTTAAGAATTAACGTTAAAAAAAAATTAAATGTACAAATATATTGTAAAAATAATAAATAAATAATATCAAATTATTTTAATTATAAATAAAATATATGAGTAAAAGTATACTATATAGCATATAATATAGAAGGTATTACATAAATGAGATGATTTAAACAGACATAATAGACTTTTCATGTGAATGGTTTGTAAAATCTGGTCAAAGTGATCATTGTGATAACTAGAGCATAGAAAAATATTTTATATAATCAAAGAAAGAAAAATGACGTTTGAATCATAAACATAAAATTGAATGACTTTTACATAACAAAAAAAAATAACTTTTGAATAATAAGCACAAAGTTGAATAACCACCATAAAATTTAATCTAACTTCACCGTAGCAAGAGCTGCTAACGCATAAACAAGAAAAGTTAGAATGCTCTTCGTCTAAATCATTAATTGACAAGAACATGCATGTGTAGTTTTGTCCGCTATAACTTTTTGACAATAAATTTAGATTCGATAATACATTTAAGATTTCTAAAAAGAAAATTCAAATAAATTCATAGGAATAGAGTACTACCTAAATTCAACTAGCCGAGCGCGCGAGTCATTTTCGCTATTAGCTAAGCTTGTCAACATGTTCACAAAAATGTCAGTTTACTGACAGTGAAAGTGTTACCCCCATATATAAAGGACTCCAAACAAGAGGATTGAACTCCGTTCGTGATTTCAGTTCTAGAATCACTTAAAATTCGTACAAGCAGAGTCTTTAAGTAGATAAAAATAAAATAATAAACATTTTGCTTGCTTTTCAAATTGACGTCGCGCCTACTTGTGAAAAGTAAAAAAAAAATTAAAAGATAAATGTTTGACCTTAAACTCTTGAAAAAACTATTAGCGGCCATTTAATGATAAAAAGAAAATTGTTTTTTCATGGTATATTTTGATAACCATAAAATAAAAGGATTGGAAGCTCTTTCACAACTTTCCTCTACCCATGTGGGAGTTAAACGGGAACGGCATCACAATTAAAGAACGACGTACAAATCTTTACTAGGTAATACAAAAGAAGCTAGGCAAGTAGCTATTTCCATATAATCCACTTAAACTCCAAGATTTGAATTGCATTTTGCCGTATATTAATTACACAATTTAGTGGTTACCAGCTCAGCAATTTCCGACCATAGAGCTAGGCATTTTCGCTATTTGCTAAGCTTGTCAACATGTTCAAAAAAATGTCATTTTACTCACAGTGAAAGTGTTACCCCCAAACAAGAAGGAGAGGGGGGGGGGGGGGTTTTTTT
>MCJB01047561.1:108618-122495 GCA_002018475.1 Nicotiana obtusifolia
GGGGGGGGGGGGGGGGATTCTTTCTTTTTGGTTTTAGCTAAAAGAAGTGGAAAGATAAATCTTTGACACTAAACTCTTGAAAGATCCATTAGCAGCAATTCAACCCAGATTGTGGAATATTGTTTTAACGGTAAACACTTATATGTACCAATGTTTACTTTAAATTAAACTTTTTAAGTTAATAGTTAACGTAATTTAACTTTAATAATTCAAAATTAAAGTAAAAATATATATTAACATGCAAAAAATACTTTATTAATTTGATGTAAATATCAAGTACTCCGTCCAATCGTATGCCTTTCTCCGCTATCTCATGTGTCACTTTGTGGGGCTTAATTCTACGTCTAGAATAAAAAATTTGTCTCTTATGCACGGTATCCTTGTGAACCACGTTTCAAGTTTACTGAAAGCTCTTTCATAATCTTCCCCTACCCATGTGGAAGTTAGACGGCATCACAATTAAAGAGAGACACTGTTTAGTTCGTAAATATAAAGAGAAACTAGGCGTATAGCTATTCTTTATTGTAATTCATTTTAACTCCACGAAATGAATTGCATTTACCCCTATATATGTAAGTGCATGTCTTTCACACGTTGACGGAGACCACCCCATGACTTTCTACCTCTGACAACTAAGAATTGTAGTTGGATGGATAAGTTCTTCACCTTTAATCAAAATTTTCGGATTTTAAGTTTTAAGAATCAAAGAAATCTTACTTTTTTTATTTCAATTTAAATGACACAGTATTAGTCTGTTTTTAAAAAATAATATATTTTTATACCACACAAACAGCATGACTCCAAAAAGCTTTTGCTCTTAAGTTTTTTTATCATATGTTTTAAAAATCTTTTTTTTTTCTTAAATTTTGTGCCAAATCAATTACATCAACTAAATTGAAACGAATGAAGTAATAAAAACACTTACCTTTTTGATAGATATTATGTTGCGGGACTCCAAAAGTAATCGGGCCATAGACATCAAGTGGGAAAAAAGACATTCCTACCGTCAAGGTTTTTATGCAGGTTTGACAAGTAGTAGAATCAACAAGAAGAATAAAATAGTACAATAGCTGTAAAATAACAATAATTCATCATTTACCATTCACTTACAAAATGTTGGGCAAAGAAAAGTGTTTCCCTTTTTCTTTTCTTTTTTTCTTCTTTCCGTAGAAAAGCTGCCAAATTTAAAGATAGTAAATCAAATGTAAATATTATAATACTTAGGAGTATATTTTTAAGGCACAAATCATATTCATCAGTAACTCTAAGAACGTACTTGAAAATCGACAATATATTTCTCGACTTCATCATTTATCGTAGTGAAAGTAACGAATATATGAAGTATGCAATTATTTTTTTTCCACTATTTCATAACTATTTATGAAGATATTCACGTATTAAAATAGTGGAGAAAATCTTGGAAAGTGACAGATTTGTAGATCATTAGATGCATGGTTTAGCACGTTTTCATTCCTAGGACGAGATTTGCATTCATTTTCTTTTGGGTTTGGAGTTCAATTTCACCGGCTGATTTACGCAAATGTCCCTTTTTAGGTTATTATTCTAATTTTGTCTCTATTTTAAAAAGTTGTGAAAATATATCCCTAGTATTAATAACCTTTAGAGACAATATGAACCTCGGTTTAATGTTAGCTCATAGTCTTTTTAATTTGCTTAACTTTATAGATAAAATATTTAACGGTGATCTAACATTTACAATAACTTGCAAAATTTATTGAGCCTCCGATAAAAAGAGTTTTACCGTGATAAATTGTAAGAGAAATAAAAGTAGCTCTATTACTAAAAACTGGCAAAAAATTTATAATTTTTACCTCCTCAAATTAAACTAAGTTTAAAAACATTAAGAAATATATAAATTTCCCGAAAAAAAGAAAAGAAATATATAAATTTAGAAAAGATAGAGCAATCAATAAGGAGTTTTTTTGGACCACGGTGCAACACAAAAGGCTGGGTCGGGCAGCAGTAAAGGAGAATTAAAAGCTTATGACCCACTCACTGGTCACGGTGCGCCACACTACGGATTCCTTCGGGTCTGGGCTACTAGATCTCCGCTAGCCTAGGTCGTTGTGGGCCCCGGTTTTTTGTCTTTTCTTCCATTAATTGGACTTTTGGTCTTTTGACATGTGTCCAGGCCCATCATACTATGATCGGTTTACGACTTTGTCCTCAAATTTTGACATTATGCCTTAATTAAGATTATGAATAAATGATCTTAAGAAGATTAAGAACCTATTATCCATTTATTTTATGTGACATTTATTTGATTTTGTACGAAATTTAACTTATATAATACATAGTGATAATGTAGGTAAAAATTATTGTATCAAATGAAAATATGAACGATTAAATTTGAATTTCAAAAATACAAAAAGAAAAGGTAAATATTGTGGTGGTGTGTAACTCAGTACTAGCTTTTGATGCTTATGGTTTAAAACAAACAATAGATATTTGCGTGATTATAAATTGTCTTATTAAGAGTAAAATAAATAATTTAAAATTATGTTATTTTTAACTAAGAAAATATAACATTTTTTTTGGGATGGACTAAAAAGAAAAATATAACACATAAATTGTACAATAATTATTTTTGGTAGAACAATAAATTTCATTCCACTAGATGTGTTTATATAATAATTACAAAGGGGAGATGACATAAAATATAAAGAACTCTACTCTAAGTACATAACATAAAATATAAAGAACTCTACTCTAAGTGGACATCTAGTCTATACACCCCCTAAAGCTGGACGGCGGTAGGTAAGTCCAAGCTTGGATCGAAGAAGCAAAAACGGAGCACGAGAGAGCGGCTTCATCAGAGTATCAGCCAACTGATCAGCTGCAGAAACATGAGTCACACGTAGAATACCACGCTGAACCTGTTCCCGAATAAAATGAAAATCCAGGGCAATATGCTTCATCCGAGAGTGAAAAACAGGATTAGAACACAAGTACGTAGCACCCACGTTATCACAGTATATAACAGGACAAGCAGGGAGAAACACCCGAAGCTCAGTCAACAGAGAACACAACCAGCGGAGCTCTGCAGCAGTGGAGGCAACAGATCGGTACTCGGCCTCGGTGGAAGAGCAAGCAATACTGCGCTGCTTCCGAGAGCCCAAGAGATGGGGGAGCCACCAAAATAGACCACATATGCACTCGTGGAGGTATAATCATCCTCGTTGCCCGACCAGTCAGAATCAGAGAAGGCATACAAGGACGGCTGAGAAACACGACGAAGAAGTAAACCAACGTCAATAGTACCACAAAGGTAACGGAGCAGGCGTTTCGCCGCGGCCCAATGAGCAGTAGTCGGCTTATGCATGAACTGAGATAACTTGTTCACGGCATAAGCAATGTCAAGACGAGTGAGGGCCTAATACTGCAGGCTACCCACAACAGTCTGATACTCAGTCGGGTTATCCAGGGCTGTGCCATCTAGGAGACACAACGGCTGATCAGTGGCTAGCGGAGTAAGTACCGGCTTGGAATCAGCCATATGAGTCCGATGCAGAAGATCAAGAATGTACTTCCGCTGAGATAGTAGGAGACCATCACGGTGCGGTAGAACCTCAACTCCAAGAAAATAGGACAGAGTACCAAGGTCCTTGATAGAGAAACGACGTGCCAACTCAGCTAGAAAACGATCAATTGTACCCGGATCAGACCTAGTAACCACTATATCATCAACATAAACCAGCACAAACACAGAGACACCAGCTCGGTCGAAGAGAAACAACGAGGTATCAGCCCTGGAATTCCGAAACCCCCGTGCCAACAAAAACTGTCTCAACTCTGAATACCAAGCCCTGGGAGCCTGCGTAAGGCCATAGATAGCCTTATGCAGCTTACACACATAGTGCGGATGATCAGTGTCAACAAATCCCTGAGGCTGAGCCATGTACACATCCTCATAAAGACGACCCTGTAGAAATGCATTGTTGACATCCAACTGCCTGAGAGACCAGCTTCGAGAAACTGCCAAGGTAAGAACCAAGCGAATGGTGGCTGGCTTAACAACCAGACTAAAAGTCTCCTGATAGTCAATACCAGGGCGCTGATGAAAGACCTTGGCAACTAACCTAGCCTTATACCGATCAACACTGCCATCGGAAAGATACTTAGTCCGGTAAACCCACTTGCAGCCGACTAAGTTCTGAATACCATCAGGAGGGACCAACTCCCATGTACCATTGCGCACAAGCGCCTCAAACTCCTCAGACATGGCAGCCCGCCATTTCGGATCCTTCAAGGCTTGAGTGGCAGTAGAAGGCTCAAGAGAAGGATGAAGCTGAGCTGTGAGGGAGAGTTTTTGGATAGGCTTGCGGATATTGTTTTTGGCACAGGTGGTTATGGGATGGGTGGAAAGACAAGATGGTGGTGGTGGTGGCGGAGGTGGAGACTGTGGCGGGGTGGATGCTGGGGAAGAAGAGGCGATGGATGAGGGAGACTGAGCCGGAGAGGTAACAGTCTGAGAAACAACAGAAGGAAGAACATAGTGCGAGGGGCACCATGTGTCAGCAGTAGAGGGCATAGGTCGTGGTGCAGTGGACATGAGAGAGGAGTAAGGGAAGACCGACTCATCAAACTGTACATGACGGGAGACATAAAGTCTGGAGGTAATGGGGTCAAGGCGAAGATATGCACTCTGGGTTTTTGAATAGCCCAAAAAGACACAAGGGATAGAGCGTGGATCCAGCTTGTGAGCGGAGTAAGGACGAATCTAGGGATAGCATAAACACCCGAAAACACAGAGCCTGGAGTAGTTAGGCGATTGGTGGAAAAGACAGGTGAACGGAGAAGACATATGTAGAGTAGAAGTTGGAAGGCGGTTTATGAGGTACACAGCGGTCTCAAAAGCATAAGGCCAAAAAGACAAGGGTAGGGAAGCATGGAAGAGGAGAGCAAGTCCAGTTTCGACAATGTGTCGATGGCGGTACTCACTGAAACCATTATGTTCCGGTGTGTGGGGAGGAGTAGTAAGATGGCTAATGCCAGAGGTGGCAAGGTGAGAGGACAAGGCAAGATACTCGCCCCCATTATCTGAGTAAAGGCACTTAAGTTGAAAATAATTTTCAACCAGTGCTTGAAATGTAACAAAAATGGATCGCACATCAGACTTATGCCGCATCGGATACAGCCACATATAATGAGTAAGATGGTCAACAAACAGCACATAATAACGAAAATTTTCACTAGATGAAACAGGAGATGTCCATACATCAGAGAAAATATAGTCTAACGGTCTAGTGGAAATAATGGAAGAATCATAAAAAGGTAACTTATGACTTTCGCTGCAACTACATGCAGTGCAGCTATTATTAAGTGCGAAGCTAGAATAAGGCAACTGATAATGCGATAAGATGTGACGAGAGATGGCAGATGCCGGATGACCAAGGCGCGAATGCCAGACAGTGTGGGGAGGATGAGCATCCGAGAAGTAAACGCAGGCAGAGGGGCTAGATGAGGGCCACACATAGGTGCCGTCTCTAGTGCATCCCGCCAGAAGGTGAGTCCCCGAACTGCGATCCTTTACAACAAAACCAAAGGAAGTAAATTCAACTGCCACATAATTAGACTTACATAACTGGAAGACGGAAAGCAAGTTTTTTTTTCATATTAGGAACATGCAATACGTTATGTAAATGAAGAGAACGATGTGAGGTAGGGAGAGTGGTCGAACCAGTATGAGTGATAGGAAGCGCGCTCCCATCTCCAATGTAGACAGAGTCAGTGTGAGGAAAAGGTTGGTGGAGGGAAAGGTTTTCTAGGTCGGTGGAGATATGTGAGTGGCGCCACTGTCAAGAAGCCATGAAGGACCCGGTGCGGGAACAGAACTGGCATATGTCAGACCTTGTGCATGAAAAGCCTGAAAACCGGCCTAAGGTGGAGGCATATAGGAGGACCCATAGGCAGCTGAAGAATAACCAGAATATGGAGCATAACCAGGAGGTTGAGGTGGGAGGTGCTGGAGCATCCATCCATGAGTAGGACAATCCCGCAGCGGGTGTCCTTGGATGCCGCAAGCCTGGCAGCAGCCACGGTACGGCTTCCGGTGCCTGCGAGAGCCCGAGGAGGAGGCAACAACTGGCGGGGCTAACTGGGCAGGTATGGCCGAGGGAAGTGCCCGAGCAGCCGCCACTAATGACGAGACAGGGTGAGACGAAAACGTCAAGGACCCCAACGGCTTAAGTTTCAACTCTTCATGTAACAACTTTTCTTGTAAAGCATCAACAGTAAGAGGTGTATCTCGGGCATTTACATAATCCACAACATGTTTGTAAATAGGATCCAAACCATCCAAGATTTTATCAAGTAAATCTTCCAAATCAAGAGGCTTTCCCAATAACGATAATTCATCCTTGATTGTACGAATTGCATGAAAATGTTGTGTGATTGAGGATGTGCCTTGAACAGTATTTTTGAGACGAGCACGAACCTCTTTGAGGTGACTTCGAGAAGGAGCGGCATACGTGGTCTCCAAGATGTCGTATGCCGCCTTCGAGGTGGTCGCCGGATTCACCAAGGAGGTGACTTCTTCTGCACGGCTTCCAAGAATGGAAGATAGTAACAACTTGTCTTGGCGATAGCAGGAGAGAAAAGCCGGATTGGAGGTGGAGGTCCCGGAACTAGCAACAGTGGTGGCAGCCGTGGTTATAGTAGTGGCCGGCGCCGGTTTCGTCCCGTCAATCCAACCAATGAGACCAAAACCATGAAGAAGGGTATCTACTTGCTTCTTCCATTCCATGTAGTTGGATCCATGGAGTTTTGCACCCGGGATCGTAACAGAGATGAGTGGTGTTTTAGGGTCATGAGGGTTGGGGAGGAATTGGGGGGGAACGGCGGCGTCAGCCATTGAAAAGGAGAAGAAGACAGCGACGGCGCTAGGTGGAGGGGGGGGGCTAGGTTTAGGGGTATGTAAGACCTAGGATCAAGGCTCATAATGATACCATGTAGAATAATTATTTTTGGTAGAACAATAAATTTCATTCCACTAGATGTGTTTATATAATAATTACAAAGGGGAGATAACATAAAATATAAAAAACTCTACTCTAAGTACATAACATAAAATATAAAGAACTCTACTCTAAGTGGACATTTAGTCTATATAAATTCGGACAACATATAAAAACTAAAGAGTGTCAAATAATTAGAGGGGTTACATTTAGAGGCATTCTGAAAAAAAAAAAAAGAAGATAATTGTCACATACATTAAAACAAAAATATATTTGCTTTGGTGGAGATTGGAGTATATTGAATTAACTTCTCGTTTGTGGACTTTTCAATAATGAAATATTATTTTTAACTACTTAATCGCAAAAGCGAGAGAGCTAATGGTCTAATTGATAAGCTAAGATGGAAGTTTATACTAAATATATCCTCGCCATTGAAGATGTTCCATCCATCAATTTTCAAAAAGAAAAAATGGTAATCGTGAATTAATTTCCTTTCGTTCTGTTTCATTAATGATTACATATTTAATGAGAGGCATTGCAAATAAAGATGCAGCGATTGGCGGCACGAACGCCTGCACTGTCAGACGATTATGCTTGCTCTTTCTATTATTTTTTCCCAATATCTAATTACTCCTCGTCGACTTTTTTTGTAGGTAATAAATACGAGTAGTCCTATACCTTCATATAATTGAATTTCTTTTTATTAAAGCATCCAAAATTAGAAGTTTAAGGTACTTCATTTGATCTATATTATATGTCTTTTAAATTTTTATTTTATAATTTTAATCATAATATTTGAGTAAATTTTTTACTTAATTAACGCTTCACTGCTCAGAGCAATAAGTTAAATTGAGAATTAAAAAGTTAAGTACTTCTCATTTTTTAAATCGTCTAATATTTGACTAGTATCTAGAATAAAAAAACTATTCAAAGTATAATATTTGAATGACATTTTCATTATCCAATCGTCTAATCACTTAATCACACAATTTTTATCATATTTACATGAGATTTTTTAATTTTTGTAAGAAAATTTAGTTAATATATTTATAATTTTATATTTTAAGGTATTCCAAGATATTTTACGACGTTTTCCTAGCAGAGTATTTTTTTTGTGTGTTTTACTCCCGTGCTATTATTTTATATACGTTCACAAGTTCTAAGAACAAACTTTATTTAACTAATCAAATTAGGTCGATGTTATGCCTTTAAAATCTATAATTATATGTTCAATCAAATATTGTCAACTTAAAATAGATGAGGGAGAGATCATGGACTAACATTAGCTAATGTTGTTTGTTAGGCTAACTTTAGCAAGGGTCTAGTATATAAATGACCATTACCTATTTAGCACGTTGTTGAGGCTCTGATGTCCTTTTTGTTCATGCAAGTGTCAAGCTTATCGTCAAAAATATGAAATGAAGTTCGGGATGTAAATGAAAAAAGATCCTAACAGTTACTTTAAAGGAAATACTACATTCTCACCTTTTTATTTTATGTGTCTTAATTCAATTAGGCATGGGCTTTTAAAAATATAAGATTATTTTATTTTTATGATATTAAATTAAAGATGTGTAGGATGAATTCTAAAGTTCTTTATTCTAGTAGTAAGGCGGAAGAAGAGGGAGAACGGGCACAATCCCACTAGTAGTCCGCATCTCCAACTCGAAAGTAATAAAAAAATAAAAGGAAAATCGGTGTACATTATCTCCTAAGTGGAGCAGAACTATTTCATTTTTGTTGGCTTAAATATGTCATAATATTTTTAATTTTTATAAAGGAGTATCATAAAAGCGACATGAAAACGTAAGAAACATAGTACTAAATATGGAAAGGGGAATTTTTTTTTCTAAACATACTAAATAGGAAAGTAAGACACATAAATTGGATTGAATAATAAAAGATAAAATAAGCACTCTAAGAGGTCGTTTAGTTGGGAAACAAGTGATCCCATGATTAATTATTCCGGGATTAGTTATCCCACCCTCCTATAGGAATAAAAAGACACTAGAATTCCGGGATAACTAATCCCGAAATTATTTATGTTACAATTCTATCCCAATCAAACATGGAATAAACTCATCTCAAATTTAATCTCGAGATTAATTATTCCTTATATCTCCTAACAAATGAGTCCTAAGAAGTGAATAAAATAAAGCCACTTATTGAAAGTTTATAAAATTGCAAAATTGGGGGTGAATTAAAATTTAAAAGGAGAAGTTAGCTAAGGGGGAAAAGGCAAAGTCCTAAAGAGGTACTTGGAGATTGCACATGATTTCATACTATATGATGTGCTGTGCTGTGCTGAAATTAATATCTTTATCCCGTCCTTGTCGCTGACCTTTCTTTCTTTCCCAATCTCTCTCTCCTTATTTACTCCTTAGCTCTCTCTTCTTTTATTTCAGTGCTAGTACTATACTACTGTCCAATCCCCATTTATCTCTATTAGTGGAAGCAACAGCATATTTTACATAATATAAAGTATCACAATAGCTACAATTTTACTCCCATCTCTGTTCTTTTTTTTCTTCTGCCATTTTTTCTCCAATGGGTCGATCTCCATGTTGTGATAAAGTTGGTTTGAAAAAAGGACCTTGGACACCTGAAGAAGATCAAAAACTCTTGGCTTATATAGAAGAACATGGCCATGGTAGCTGGCGCGCATTACCTACCAAAGCTGGTGCGCTCGCTCGCTCGCTCGCCACCTTCAGCTTTTCTGATAGTGTAAAAATTCTTTAATATGAAAGTTTATATTTTTGGGCGCGCAGCTCTGATTAATTTCGGTTTGCAGGACTTCAAAGATGTGGAAAAAGTTGCAGGCTAAGGTGGACTAATTACCTAAGGCCTGATATCAAGAGAGGGAAATTCACTTTACAAGAAGAACAAACCATCATTCAACTCCATGCTCTCTTAGGGAATAGGTACTCCAATTTTTCTTATCCTTCACACTTTATTAATTTGTACTTGGTTCATTCTTATGGTTCAAAATTTTTAGAGAAATAATAAAATTGCAGATTCGTTTTGAATTCAGCGACTTTAGATTTTTGAATTCAAAAACTCTAGTTCTCTTCTTCTTATACAGTGTAGAGGTATTTGACATTTTTAGCTTCGTTTTTCCACCATTTTCGGCGATCTTTAGTTCAGACATGGAAGATCAGATTGTGAACTCATCAACTGTTATGCTTATGCTTGTAATTGTACCTTATTTTTGTTCTTCTAATTACTACAAAACCATATGCATCAGATTTTTTACAAGCTCAAATGGATGGCTCGACATAGTGGACACTCACCCACAATAATGGCTGAACTAATAGTGTGTTTGGCCCATCTTTTAAAATTCAGTTATTTTGAAAAGTATTTTTCCAAGAGTATTTTTTTTTTTTGAATTTTTAATGAGAAATATATTATGTTTCACTAATTAATTTGAAAATTACTGGATTAAATCAAAAGCAATTTGCTTTTGCATTGCATGATTTGTCTTTAGCTGACATTACGATACGTCCAAATTTTGGCATTTTTATATTTAGATCTGCTCAAATTTCAGTGCATGTTATTTTTCCAATACACCTGACCTTGTATTTTTCTTCAGCGTTACATTGAAACTGAGGGATCTTGTACTCTTGCATCGGACAATGGAATTGTCCTTTTGTCTCAAATAGCTAAAAATCTACGTACTCATTTGTTGAATTTTCTATTATTTCTTTTCACTTTCTTTTTCCAATTACAAAATAAGTCCCTATTCATCGATAAGACCAAAGTTTTTTTGTTTGGTTACTGTAAGGAGGCTTTTTCTTACTCTTTAACATATTCTTTCATTTTCTTGTTCTAGGTGGTCGGCCATAGCAACTCATTTACCGAAAAGAACAGATAATGAGATAAAAAATTATTGGAATACCCATCTTAAGAAACGGCTAGTGAAAATGGGCATTGACCCAGTGACTCACAAGCCCAAGAACGACACCCTCTTGTCCAATGACGGTCAGTCCAAGAACGCAGCCAACCTTAGCCACATGGCTCAGTGGGAAAGCGCGCGGCTAGAAGCCGAAGCTAGACTCGCTAGACAATCCAAACTTCGGTCCAATAGTTTTCAAAACTCATCATTTGCCTCCCAAGAATTTACTACCACTTCACCTTCTAGTCCTCTTAACAAACCAGTTGTCGGGCCCCGTCGATGTCTTGACGTACTTAAGGCGTGGAATGATATTTGGACCAAACCAATGAATGAAATTACTGTCACTGGTAGTGCGACTATTTCTGTCACTGGACTGGACCTGGAGGAGTCCCCTACGTCTACACTAGGCTATTTTGAGCAAAACGCGCCACATATTTCCACACCAGGGATTAATGGAGGAAATTCTACGGTTTTGTTTGAATTTGTTGGAAATTCGTCAGGATCAAGTGAAGGTGGAATTATGAATAACGAGGAAGGCGAAGAAGATTGGAAAGGATTCGGAAACTCATCAACAGGACAATTACCTGAATACAAAGATGGGATAAATGAAAATTCAGTGTCATTCACTTCAGGACTTCAAGATTTAACTATGCCAATGGACAATACGTGGACAGCTGAATCTCTAAGGTCAAATGCAGATCAAATTTCCCCTGGCAATTTTGTGGAGACATTTACAGATCTATTGCTTAGTAGTAATTCAGGTGAAGGAGGTTTGTCGGAAAACGGCACAGAATCCGATAACGGCGAAGGTGGCGGCGGCGGAAATGCTAGTGAGAATTGTGAAGATAACAAGAATTACTGGAATAGTATTTTTAACTTAGTCAATAATTCTTCACCCTCTGATTCGGCTATGTTCTAATTTAGTTTTTTTTTTTTAAACTAGCTAGTGATTTTGAGTTAATAATTCCTTATGTTCATGTGTGTGTTACAGCAAATTAATTAATGACTAGTGTGGTGTGAAATTTACAAGTGAGGAAAAAACACCATGTGTAGATTGTAGATTCTCTTCTTTTTCTTTGTCTCATGTTCATTGTCTTATGTCCATAGCTAAATTAAGTGTGTTGGCTCAATCAATTCAACGCCCCAACTGTTCCGTTTTCTCTCTCCCATCTTCAACTCTCTGATTGACTCAGTGAAAATTCACATCATTCTGCTGTACTGTACCTTATATCTTTTTATCTAAACAACTACTCAAACGCATACAGTTCTACTTGGCGCTAAGGCAGAACTACCACACATTTCAATTATGTAGGAACTTGATATTCACTCGGTGTAAATTTTATAAATAGTCATATAATTATAATATTTTTTTTTATCAAAAGCATATAATTTTGTTTTCTCACACAAAAATCATATAACTATGTCTTTTTTTCATCAAAGTCATATAACTTTATTTCTCACACAAAAATCATAAAACTTTCATTAACTCACACAAAAACCTGGTCGAAAAATAAATTTTCCGGTAGTATTTTCTTATTTTACGTTTTGTTTATTTTCATTCTAATAAATAATTACCCAATTAAAATAGAAGAAATATAAGTATATTTTTAGCCGCTCCTAAAAATAAATAGCAGATAAAATATTTTATATATATATATATATATATATATATATATATANCCCCACAAAAAAGATTAGTTCAAAATGCATGAGATTCTGACAAAAACATAAAGAAATAAAAGGTATGAGGGAGTGCAACTAATGGTTTCACGCACTTAAGGCCAATAAGTTTAAAGTGAAAAGTTACACTTCAGATACAATAAGCAAACATTATTGTGGAAATCAAGGGAGAGTGTCGTTTTAGAAAAGATACAATAGTTTTCAATTCCCCCGAGCTTAGGGGTCAATTACGGGAGGTAACCGGTCGATCAACTCATTTCGGGGTTAACCTGTCGATCAACTCTAGGCTGAGCTTCTAGTGAAAAACTAAAGTCCTACCTTATAGAATGCAATTCCGCTCTATTGCAATAACTTGGCTTTTTTCTTCGCTTCAGCTTTGAGATGATTTTTGCCACCGGGGACCAGCTTAATGAGCACCTTTGGACGGTGCTTTCTCGATCAACTATGGTCTAAAGTGCAACAAACGTTTACCTACACTTAAGGTAATAAGTTTGAAGTGAAAAATTGCACTTCAGATGCACTTAAAGCCAAATAGGTCTGAAGTGCAACCAATAGTTTCATGCACTTAAGGCCAATAAGTCTGAACGAAAAATTGCACTTCAGATGCACTTAAGGCCAAAAGGTCTGAAGTGCAACAAATATTTTACTACACTTAATGCCAGTAAGTCTGAAGTGAAAAATTACACTTCAGATGCACTTAAACCCAAAAGATGTGATGTGCAACCAACTTTTTCATGCACTTGAGGATTTGGCCTTAAGTGCAAATTGCCAAAAACAAAAATTTATTTTTCGAAATTTTAATAACCCAATATACGATTTAATACCTAAATCTACTCCAAGTGAGCTCAAATTTTAAACATAACCTTCAAATATCATCAAGAACAAACCCCAATCATTAATTTGTCAAAATGACAATAAATCTAACGAACTCATTTTGCAATTAAGAAAAAGAAGAAACTCTAAGTAATAGTAAAAATTAAAGCGCCACAACAGCTCATCACTGTAAAACATTATAAACTATCTTAGAATATGTTCACAAACACCATATAAAATCATGGTTACATGAAGAAGAAGAAGAAGATGAAGAGGAAAAAAAGACCCGAAGTTGTTTAAACAGTGAGTACAAGTTAAAAAATAAAAAAATAAATACAGGTTAAATAAGGACGATCAAATAGGGCACATCTGCAATTTATAAGAGTAGTTTAAATTAAGGGATTGTTACATAAATAGCAGGTCAAATTTCACGTTTACTTTTTTCCGTCGGTATACATAGATTATGCATTGATTAAATACAATATATATATATATATATATATATATATATATAT
>MCJB01047561.1:122870-169423 GCA_002018475.1 Nicotiana obtusifolia
TATATATATATATATATATATATATATATATATATATATATATATATATATATATATATATATATATATATATATATATATATTATACATCCGTCTGTTATTTTTAGTTGAAGAGATTAGGCGGGCGACTATTTAGGGTGAGTTTTCTTTAATGAATTAATTAAGATAATATTTTCTGTAGCATGCAACTCTGCAGCTTCTTTTAATTCTTGCCGTCTAAATGTCACCTTAGACTACACCCATATCTTGCTATAAGCAGTCCAAAAGTCATCTTAATGTTATCATTATACGGATTAGCTATTCTCATATGTACCTATAAGCTAGGGATTCCATTGTTAATATTGACTTTATTTTAATTCTTGCGGTCTAATTGTCACCTAGTGCATGCATTAATTTAGTAATCAGCAGTTTAAAAGCCACCTTAAAGTTTTCATCTGCATTTGTTAACTAGAAGTAGTAATATCTTATGCACCTTTAAGCTAGGGACTAATTTTGATTAGATATACATAGACTTTCTTTGCATCAATTGATGTAGGTACATAGTAGTTCATCGAAGACACGATCATTTTCTCAAAAGTTGCCATCATGCTAATTTACACTTGTTATTTTGTAATTAAGACATTCTAACGTCTAATTTTATCTTTAATTATAGTACTAGATTGAAAAGCTAGTGTTTAGACTATAAAGTAGTATATTTATAGCAACTCATCGTATTGGTCTTTACTAAAGAACACCTAAATATCCGGCTACAGATGTAGCTCTATAGTTTAGGGTTTAACATTTCAAAGCTAATAGATTACGCACTACTTTAACTCTGCAAACATTATATTGTTAGTGTCAAAACGGACCAGAGTATATCATGATAATATTTGCATTACACAATAAGTTTTACACAGAAGATAGTAAACTAGAACACCTCGATGTGCATTAAAAACTATAACCAAACGCTGAACGACAAAGCATTAAAAAGCTAAACTTTAAAAAGCATTTAAATTGTACTGAATAATTTTTTTTCTTTTCCGTTCTTCTCTGCTAATAGTAGAAAAGCAGTACTTTCACTTTCAAAATTAACTCTAATTGAAATGACTGTAAAAGCAAGGCAGACAAAAATAACGATCGAAAAGCTGCTGTTGTTTTTCCTAGCCTCAGATCTTGTCTTTTTTGTAGAATAGGGGGATTATTCCACGGTGTATGTTTCAGTTATTAGAATTTTGAAAATTGTGTGTGCGACAATTAGTAGGATATACCTGGCCATGAATACCATCATACAAACTATATGATTTTTGAGGACCATTATGTAAAGGTAACTTTTTAATTTTTTGCCCTTACGAGTCTGTCACCATATAACAAGATGAGCCAAGTTGAGAGAAAGAAATTTAATATGTCTCATTCTTGATGTGGTATGGTCCCTTTAAATATTAGGAGTAATATGTTGACTTATTAAAAATGTTTTTCTCAAGAAACAATAATTAATATAAGAAAAATAATAATAAGAGGACATAGACTATGAAAGGGTGACGTGGAAGACAGAATATCTTGCACTTTGTCTGGCTCTCCTCAAAATCCACAAAATCCGATTAGATTTTGGATCAGCCGATCCGCGACAGAGATCTTGTTTAAATCAGTATTACATTATTGCTCTGAGACCTTGGTTCTTTCTCTATTACAGTGGCCCTCCGTCTCTTTCGATTTGAATTATTACTAATTGAGTTGCTTAATTATCAACGCGATTGATGTTGAAAACGAAATAACAACACGAGAAGACAATAGTCATAGTATTTAATACAAGCGCTTACCCTCTCCGTTATTTACCTTGATTCTTTTCTTTACAAGGTAAAAGTAAGATTTGTGTACGCATTAGCTTTCTCATACCTTACTTGTTAGACTGTACTGAATATATAACATTATTATTGTTACCCTCTCCGTTCTATTTAATTGTCAAGATAAATTTCTACACACTCATTAAAAAAACATAAATAAGATGAATAATTTGTCTAACCTATCCTTTATTAATTCTTTAGCCTTTGCTATTTACGTGCCTCTTAATTTTAGAACAATTAGTGCTAAGGATAAAATTAAAAAAATAATTAATTCTCTCTTATTTTCTGAAATAACTAGTATTTGGGAATAACTATTTTTAGCATACATTAAAACTATACGTGTTCCCCCCTTAATTTAACACTTAATTATAATGAGTTAAGACGTGATTTGGTGTAGTCACATAGTGTGAATTTATTTTCTCTGTTAATTATCACTCTCAAAAATGACGTTATTGTATAGGTCAAAATCTGTCTTCAAAATATGTAGCGTAATAGGGCATTAAAGAAATTTATCGGTCGAGCTCGCCCAAGACGCAGCGAGGTCAATGGCCGAGGTGCCGACATGAGCCGTGGACAAGATATGGACGAAAATCGCTGTCAAGATGTCAACAAGGGTAGAGGTCGAGATTGACTATTGATGATATAACTTGTAACGACTAATTTGTCAGGATAAGATACTAAAAGGGAATATTCTAGTGGATATTTCCTGCATTTGTACTATTAGGGTTTCCTAGGAAAAAGGTCCCATATATATAGAAAGAAGAGATAATGATAGGGGCATGTAATATCAATTCTGATAAGAACACTTTTGAGAAGAAGACTCTCTCTTTGAAAAAAACACAAAGATTACCTTTTTACAAATATTCTTGTTCATATATTATTCCCCACCTTTCCATCATATCCGAGGATTGTTCATGCTAATCTTGGATCTATCTGTCATTCATCATTGTCCGGCAAAATATTCGTCTCACCCATATATTATTGGATGAATCATTCTCTTTATTTACTTAAATGCTATTTATTGACATTTATTGTTAGTTATATCACCCTAAATGTTCTTGCTTTGAGAGTGTCTTACATTTATTATCACCAACCATATGCAGAATCTGCACCGTCTACTATATGTTTTCATGCTTAATATCCAGAGTTATTATTCTTAATTAGATTTAACTCCGTAATACGTAAATTTAATAGTTTAACCGGAGATTATATTTTTTGATCAAACCATTTGACGCCGTCTGTGGGGATTTTCTAACTAAGTCTTTTAGTTTCTTCTAGATCTACTACCGACACTGGTGGCTGACGTAAAAACAAATGAAAGGAAGAACCTTTTTCTCTCTCTGCATGCACATACCTAACATGGCAGGCAACAGAGAAGAAAGAGCGAGAATAATGAGTGACCTCCCAACCAACCTCATGGAAATCATCCACGAAAGCTATATAGCAGTGGACGAGGACACAACGCCCAATGCCTCCCCTAGGCGAGGTGGATCACCCCCTCCCCACTGCAGCATCACAAAGTCCCTTGGCAAGACAGCCTCCACATCCGTGGGAAAGGAGACGCCGCCAGCGATAAAGAAACTCCTTGAGGCTTGGCTGACTAACGCACTGACCAGCGTCCTCCATAAACTCGTTCAGGACGTGACCGCAGCAAAAGCGAGAACCTGTGTTGCACCCCCAGTGAACGAGCAACACGATCATCCCCCCTCCCCCGCGACGATAGGTATCGCTCACAATGTCGTTAACAATGCAGGCGAAGACGCTTTCACAACTATTTTGAAAAGGATGGAGGAAATGGAAAATGAGAACAAGGCATTTCGGGATCAAATGAGAGAGCACCAAGAAAGGGTCGATAAATACTGGGCGCTCTTTTGTTATTGTCGAAGAGAGATACCGGTCGATTCGTCGAGCAGCCGTACAGTGATAGTGCTGCCCCACATGCTATATCGAAGACTTTCAAAATGTCACCTTACTTAAAAATATATGATGGGACGACCGACCCCGAGGATCATGTGACCCACTACGTCACCGCTGTGAAAGGCAATGACCTCGCCAAAGAACAAGTATTCTCCATTCTGCTGAAGAAATTCGGCTAAACCCTCATGGGAGGGGCATTAACCTGGTACTCGCAATTGCTAGCTCGGTTCATCGAAACCTTCGAGGAAATGGCCGAGAAATTGATTATGGCCCATGCCTGAGCCAAGAATGCCGAGGCAAAAATGAATGATATATTTACAATCAAACAGTCCCCGGGAGAAGGACTGAGGAACTTCCTCGCCCGTTTCAACCTAGCGAGAATGACTTTGCACAATGTATCAGAAGGAATGACGGTAGCCGCTTTCCAGAATGGGCTGAACAAAAATAATTCGAGAGCGACAAGAAAATTATTAAGTCGACTTATGAAATACCGCCCAGGTGCTTGGGATGAAATACATAATGCGTACTATGGCGAAGTTCGAGCAGATGAAGACGACCTCAATGGGCCAACTCATTGACTAACCTCAGTACAAGCAAAATCCATAAAATATCGGAGAAGTGATATCAGAAGAGATCTAGCGGCCTCACGGCCAAACCGGGAACAACATCTCCCATGTGTCAGAACTACCGTTGTATCCTCACCTCGCCATGAAGAAGGCCCGCCCTGATCAAGAATAGGGACTCACCGGAATGAAAGAGGTATGCTCCCTTCACTATCCGCTCACAATTTTTGCATGTCATCTACAGAGATCGTCTACGCCTTGGAGAAGCTCGGACCAAAGTTTAAGTGGCCACAAAAGATGAGGTCGGACCACAATACCAGAAATTCAGACGCCCTCTACGAGTTCCATCAAGAGCGAGGACACAAAATCGAAGATTGCTTCGCCCTAAGACTGGATGTCGTAAATATGCTGCGACAGGGACACCTTAAAGAATTGCTGAGCGATCGGGGAAGGACCAACTTTGCTAGGGGACGCGAACATCAAGGGACGCCGAAACCATCCTTACCAGCCCGCACCATCCACATGATCATCAGTGGTGAAGACGATGCTTCCATCAACAGAGTGAAGTTCACCACAAGCCACAAGCTCAAACAGTCGATCACCTACGAACGGTATGATGAACTTGAAGAAAGTATCATCTTTGATAAGTCAGATATCAACGGTTTGGCATTCCCTCACTATGACGCTCTTGTTATTACTTTACGAATTTTAGATACTAGTGTAAGGCGAATTATGGTAGATGACGGGAGTGGCGCGTGTATTATCCATCCACGAGTACTCAAACAAATGAAACTCGAGGACAAGATAGTACCATGCTGCATCACACTAACAGGCTTAAACTATGCAGTTGAACGAACATCTTACGAGATCACACTCCCCGTCCTGACGGGTGGGGTCACTCTGGAGACCACATTCCACATCATGGACCAGTACACGACATACAACGCCATATTAGGGTGACCATGGATACACTCCATGCGAGCCATACCCTCCAACTTGTACCAATAATCAAATTCCCAACTCCATCGGGCCATACCCTCCAACTTGTACCAATCATCAAATTCCCAACTCCATCGGGCATATTCAGCATATGCGGGGAACAATATACATCCTAAGAGTGCTACCGCTTCGCCCTAGACTGCATGGACACCCAGCAAATGAGAGATGAAGAGAAGGGAGCATAGCAATCAACAGGGTCGAGGTCGGTAGACGACGACACGAGTACATCATCACTTGGCGTCGGCTGCAGGATCGACCATAGAGGACCTCGACCTTGTTCTGGTAGACGACAATGACCACAGTAAGAAAGCTTACATTGGCTGCAAACTCCAAGAATCGGGTAAGTTTCGTAAATTTCTAATTACTAACGCGGACTTGTTTGCTTTTAGCCATGCAGATATGCCAGGTATCCCGAAGGAGATTGCTACACACAGATTGAACTTCGATCCACTCTACTCCCCGGTAAGGCAGGTTCGATGTAAGATCAATTCCGTAATCAATGACGCAGTACACGAAGAAGTGGAAATATTATTGGAAAATGGCATCGTTAGAGAGTCAAAGTACCCCCAATGGGTCGCCAACATGGTCATGGTGAAAAAGAAGAACGACAAGTGGCGGATGTACGTAGATTTCACCAACCTGAACAAAGCTTGCTCCAAGGATTCTTTTCCACTACCTCATATTGACTAGCTCATCGATGCGATAGTCGGGCATGAGTTGCTGAGTTTCTTGGATGCCTACCCGGGCTACAACCAGATCCTTATGGAGGAAGAGGACCAGGAAAAGACCACCTTCATCACCCACC
The DNA here is from genome assembly GCA_002018475.1 of Nicotiana obtusifolia. Classification (NCBI taxonomy): domain Eukaryota; kingdom Viridiplantae; phylum Streptophyta; class Magnoliopsida; order Solanales; family Solanaceae; genus Nicotiana; species Nicotiana obtusifolia. The sequence goes on from MCJB01047561.1 coordinate 128,975, forward strand.
GGGGGACGTACCGCTACAGGGTCATGCCTTTCGGATTGAAAAATGCGAGGGCAACTTACCAAAGGCTGGTGGCGAAGATGTTCAAAGAACAACTCGGAAAAATGATGGAGGTATACATCGATGATATGCTAGTCAAGTCCAAAAAGATCATATCGACCATTTAACAGAAGCCTTCGGCATACTCAAGCAATACGTCATTAAAGTGAACCCCGAGAAATGTGCATTCCGTGTGGCCTCAGGGAAATTCTTGGGTTTCGTAGTATTGCAGCGGGGTATCGAGGTCAATCCGGACCAAATCAAGGCCATCGAGGGTATACCAGAGCACTTGACCACCAAAAAGCAGGTGCAGAAACTAACTGGCCGTATAGCCCCTCTGTCAAGGTTCATTAACGATCCTTCGATAGGTGCCACAAGTTCTTCGGTGTACTTAAAGAGGAGAACAACCTCCAATGGAAACCTGAGTGCATCCAAGCACCGAAGGAGTTAAAGGTGTACCTGTCCTCGCCACTGTTGCTCTCAAAATCGGAGCCAGGACAACCTCTTCTCTTCTATGTCGTCGTGTCCGAAGTAGCTGTGAGCGCAGTCTTAGTCCATAGTCTCCCATCTATTATATTAGCAAGACACCAGTCGACGCCGAGATGAGGTACCCCCATGGTGAAAATCTGGCTTTGGCCTTAATCGTAGCTTCACGGAAGCTTAGGCCGTATTTCCAATGCCACCCATCTTGGTCGTCACGACTTTCCCATTAAGAAGCATTTTGCATAAACCCGAACTTTCGGGAAGACTGGCCAAATGGGCCATCGAACTCGAGCATTATATTGCATATCGACCGCGACCGGCGATAAAGTCTCTGGTCCTCGCTGATTTCAGTGAGCACATACTGCCCGAATATGTAGCGTAATATGGCATTGAAGAAAGTTATCGGTCGAGCTCGCCCAAGACGCAGCGAGGTCAATGGCCGAGGTGCCGACATGATCTGTGGTCAAGATATCAACAGAAATCGTAGTCAAGATGTCAACAAGGATCGAGGTCGAGATTGACTATTAATGATAAGACTTGTAACGGCTAATTTATCAGGATAGGGTGCTAAAAGGGAATATTCTAGTGGATATTCCCTGCATTGGTACTATTAGGGTTTCCTAGGAAAAAAGCCATATATATATATATAGAAAGAAGAGACAATAATATAGGCATGTAATATTAATTTTGATAAGAACACTTTTGAGAAGAAGATTCTCTCTTTGGAAAAAACACAAAGATTACCTTTATACAGATATTCTTGTTCATATATTATTCCCCACCTTTCCATCAGATCCGAGGATTGTTCATGCGAATCTTGGATCTATTTGCCATTCATCATTGTCAGGCAAAATATTCATCTCATCCGTCTACTATTGGATAAATCATTCTCTTTATTTACTTAAATGCCATTTATTGATATTTATTGTTAGTTATATCACCCTAAATATTCTTGCTTTGAGAGTGTCTTACATTTATTTTCACCAACCATATGCGGAATCTGCCCCGTCTACTACACGTTTTCGTACTTAATATCTAGAGTTATTATCCTTAGTTAAATTTAATTTCGTGATACGTAAATTTAATAATTTAACCGGAGATTAATTTTTTGGTCAAACAGTTATCATGTAGTCTTAAGGTTTATATTATCTTCACTTGACATATAGTAGTAAATAGAAAAAGAAGAGAGTCCACCGAATGAGAGTTGTTAAAAACTCATTAAATTCGAACTCATGAAAATAAAACTCAACTTGTGACTTTTTGTTCATTAAAACTCCTAATTCGCAATCTAACTATTTTAAATTTGATGAGAAATTAATTTTATAAAAGGAATCATCGAATTAAATCTTTTCCTCAAAGATTCTCCTATTAAAAAAAGATATGAACCACATAATGCCTTTAAAATACAAGAAAACAGGCAGGTCTGAGAGGATGAATTAATTGAGACACGGAGTGGTGTCCCATATCATGTCCAATGATTTATAACCAGAAATGCAGATTGTGGCACGGGGTTCATATAAATTCAGTAATTTCAGACACAACAACAAATAGAATATGCGAACCTATAATTTTAAAATATAATAATTTCAATAAATTAAAAATTTTAAAAGTTGAACCTATAAAATTTAAATCCTAAATTCTCTTTGAATATTACAAAAAATCATGTTTAACGTGCTTTAGTTCTACTTCATTTTACTTACCAATATCTGATATATGATCTGATATAAGGCTACAAGTGAACTTCAACAGCTCCAGACTCCAGTCCTCTATTTTAATCATTTCTCCATCTTACCCCTCAAAGAACATGCAAATTATTATACTCCTATAAAACTTTGCCAAAGGTTATTGAATTTATCTTATTCTAAAGCTAAAAGCCTAGAGATATGAGAAATATAAGTCTCCTTGAGTTTAATCATTTCTCCATCTTACCCCTCAAACAAAATGCGAACTGTTATACTCCTATAAAACTTTGCCTATATATATAGAATATACGTGTGTTTTACTATTTACTTCTTTAACAAGGTATACTACTTTACCAACAATGGTTGTGGTGAAATGGTAAGTACTCCTTCATCTTTAATCAGAGGTTTCGGATTCGCTGTCGGGTCTCAATGTGAGTACTGGACACCGGATTGGAAACCAAAAAAAAATACTAGTTTCAATTATGAATATCTATCCTTTGTAACATGGAGCAGAAAGCTTTGAAGTTTGAATACATTGAAATATTGAAGTTGGAAGAGAAGCAGCAGCGTACAAAATTAATTAAATTGGTTTCAACACTGCAACTGCATAAATTAAATTGTGGTGGAATATAACTACACGAATGTAGGAAGGACATGATCAGTCTCTATCTTTATCTATGCATGGCCTTTACCTATAAGAAAGCACCAACATCCACCAAATCACATGCATTTATTATCATCAATATAATGTACTCTTATTTATTTATTTATTTATTTATTATTTATTTCCTTAGTTGGTTTCATGGCTTTGGCTTTATAAATTCAGTCAATTAATAGGCTAAAGCATCCTGCACACAGTCTTACTACTATTTTCTATTGATATTATCTGGTTTTATAGTCTGGTAAAATGTTATTTTTAGTTTTTTGTCTTTTTTACTAAAGATTTTTATTTTTATACATAAAAAATCAGAAAATAACACACAAGAGATTAATAAACTGCTTTTTAAAAATAAAATAAAACCTTAAACGCAAAATCTTGACTTAGTATATCGAAAATACATAGTTGCGCTTGAATTGCTCGTCGACAAAAATGATACATTAATGTAGAACAACATAACTTATAAAAAATAAAAAAAAATCGATGAATTACCCCGAAATATTTATGTAATAATTGCAAGTATTAAAAGAGCCAGGCTGTTAGGAAAGTAGAAAGTGGGGGAAGTATAGAGCAAGAGTCCAACACAGAATTTATAAGCGATGTTACATTTGATTGTACAAACAGCATTTATTTCCTCTTGTAATAAATTATCACATGGGTGCCTTTTTTCATCCCTTCCTGGCCCGTCTACTTCTTATATATATGGACTTGTATTAAATTATCTCTCATCTTAAGTATTTGCCTTTTTCATTTAATTTTGCAATATAGTAGAATTACTTAATTAATAATGATTAAGTGTAACAGCCCAGCCCGCTAATGATTGCTTTGGTCTAGGTCCTCACGAGTTTAAAACGTGTCATTAGAATCTAAGACTTGTTAACTTATATACTCAACATCTTCCTTGTGTTTTGTCGATGTGAGACTCTATTTCAAGTCTGTGGTGTTACATTGCTCGACGGAACAAACTTCCCAAACAATCATGTTTCATCTAATTTTACAATACAATTACTCAATTGGAATAAAATAGAGGGCACAAACATCTCCAATAGCAACTTTCATTTTCTCAATTATATAGTCCGTTAGGAAGCACTTTTTCTATCTATATGGACTATGGTACGAACTCGAATTAGAAAGTCTGGTGAATTTCTAATACCAGATAATTAAATAATAAAAAAATCTTCGTAAGTGACAGTAACTATTATCGAAAGTGCATAAAAAAGTCAAAAACGTACCCTCTGCGTACTATTAATCTCCTACAAAAGGAAAGGTAAGTTGATAATTTCATCAGTACTTAATAATAAAAATCATACAATAAACGAGGCATTATTGATCCAAGTAATAGATAGAAAATTAGAAATGATAAAAAGTGAAAAGGTATATTAATTAACTTGCCTATCCTATCCAGTGACGTACGCAGGACTTTTTTCAAACGTTGTTACATTTAAATAAATGAACACATAAACAAAATTATTGTAATATTGTATAAATAAAAAACAGTTTAAATGCATTGATGTAAATATCATTTTAATGTTCAAAAAAGAAAGACAAAAAAGTGAGAATATTTCAGAAAAAAAGGCTAAAAAAGGCTATTTTATCATAAATAAGTAGACGAACTTAGTATTGCAGAGGGTGACCACTCCAGTCATTTTTAAATTGACTTATTAAAATAAATTTTATAAAATAGCCTTATTATATACAACACATAGGGTCGAACAGGCGACCTTACATTATATGTCACAATCTTTAACCGGTGCACTAGAGAGCGCCTATTCGTACCATTGGGTCACCCAATGTTATTTCACCGCTTTTAAATGTTCAGATATCATTTTAACACATATATTCAGTTAATTTTTTCGACAAAAAGTACCACGTGAAACCGCTTCCTCCAATATAAATTCGCCCCAGATCCTACCATCCAGAAGACGAACTTACTGTTGGTATATATGTGACAATTAGTGACCGACGGTATCGTACTAGGTTTACCAGGCAAGGTTAAAACGAAGAGGCTGAAAAGCAGTTGTCCCGCTGTTCTTTTAGCCTTATTTATAGCATGTTTAGCCAAGCGGCAAAAATCAATTTATTTTGATAATTGTTTGTTTTCAAAAGTATTTTTTTCAAAAGTATTTTTAGTGAAAAGCAATTTATGTTTGGCTAATTTATTTGAAAAGCACTTCTGAGCAGCAATTAGTGTTTGGCCAAGTTTTTAAAAACTACTGATAAGTGTATTTTTCTTAAAAGTACTTTTGGAGAGAAACTATTTTTTTCTACTTCTACTCAAAACCACTTTTTTTCCTCTTAAAGCTTGGTCAAATACTTTAACTTTGAAAAAAATGTACTTTTGACTTAGAGAAGCTTGGCCAAACAGGTTATTAAACCTGCTGAAATCAATGTTCAAGAACCGATTCTGAACAAAGAATGTATAACAAAATGAATTTAGATATATGCTGACAATATAAGAATTTTTGCACTATTTGTGCTGTGTCACCCATATATATATATATATATACTATATAGTACTTTCTTTTTTGTATTTTTTTAAATGGAGTACAATATTAAAAGTGGATAACTAAAAGTAAATCAACGGAATAGTATATTTGCCTTATTTCTCAAGTTACGATTTTCAAATAACCTTCACGCTTCAACTTCAAATATTACTTTTTCGGCTTATATATAATTACTTTGCAGGTGATTATCTAATTGCGTAAGAATTCTTTCAATGTGAACGAGTCAAATTATAAGAAAATAATTAATTTTTTTTTTTGTGTGTAGTTTCATTTAGATACCGACGGGCGACGGTACGGTTGTACTTGATAAAGGTGGCAAGAGTACAGTATTTTATAAGGGCTGTTTTTTTTTTTATATTAGCCGCTTTTATGGATGGAATTTTAAGGTAGCTAGTAGTAATACTATAGGAGAAATAAATATTAATAAAGTATGAAATGACACTCAAAGCAGTGAACGTAGAGTAGACCTTCCTTTTTAATTTTCAGGGGAAGTCCGGGAGGTATTATAGGATTTGGTATCGGAGTTTAGCAATTAAGGTCTTCAAATTATTGTTGAATTCACCTATTCATGAAGCTCTGCCACGATGATTGAGCTGAATTACTCTGTTAGCTAGAAAAGAAGGAGGTCATTGAGAATAAATTTTAGGGAATATTTTAGAAGAGGAGAGAGAATTGTAATATTTTATTTTAAATGTAAAATGTATATGTACAAGTGTATATATAATGTATGAAGACTAATTTAATTGTAGTTAGTACTAAAGCTAACTCTAGTTACTCTAACTCTAGTATAGTGTAAGTTAGTTATAACTAACTAATGCACAACTAACAAAGTGAACCACCACTAGCACTACTAATCTCAACACTCCCCCTCAAACTCGAGGTCCTCTAAGCATTGGCACATCTATCAAATGGATGAGTATAATGCCTTTTTACAAGGGGATCTCTTTGAAAAGGTATAAATGCAACTTCCACAAGCATACACTATCAAGGGGGAGTCCAAGACTAAAGTCTGTAAACTAAAGAAGTTACTCTATGGCCTGAAACAGGCTTCCAGACAATAGAACCTAAAGTTGACAGAGGCTCTTCGAGACCTGGGCTTTGTTCAAAGCCGTTTTGGCTACTCTTCATTTACACAACAAAGAGGCTCAACCTTAGTCATTGTTTTGGTCTATGTAAATGACCTTTTGGTCACTGAAATGATACAACTTTGATTCAGACTGCTAGAGACAACATACAGAAGACGTTCAAGATGAAAGACTTAGGGAAGCTCAGGTTCTTTCTGGGCATAGAATTTGCTTGGAGCAATGCTGGTATCTTGATGAACCAAAGAAAATATGCTTTTGATTTGATTCCAGACTCTAGGCTGGGGGGGGGGGGGGCTAAACCAGTATCTACCCCATTAGAGTGCAATCAAAGGTTGGCAACAGCAGAATTTGATGAAGATGTTATGACAACCCATATTCGCATATGTTAGATCACGCCATAAGTTAGTCGACGTTAATTCACGAAGAGATTATCTTTGAGATGATAAGAAGTTAATCTTATTGGTCTTAAATGATACAAGGGTGTATAATAGTGGTTAACAAGTATTAGAAGTTAAGCAAATCAAGAATGTTGTAACCCGTATTTTCGAGTAAAACTAGAGGTACTTAATATGCTAAGAAGTTCGTATTTTAAGGTATTTGAATCATATAATATCTGTATTATAAGTCTTGAAGTCAAATGAGTTATGAAACAAAAGTGATAAAAGTTGTTCCAACTTACGTTCATAATTTTACTTAAACCATTAGGTCAAATGTTACTAAGCTCTTCTCCCAATTTGCTTGGAATTATGGGGTAATCTACCCACCAAATTTAAGATCTACAAGTCTAGGTTCCAATGCATTGAATCGTTCGTCGATACGACATCGGAGTAGAGAGATATTCGTGTTTTCTCGAGAATGTGCAAGCAGCTCCTCTTGGAACCCACTTGAGACGGCCACCGACTTTACTTCTTTTAAAAGATGTTTCAGCCTCATTTCGGGTCATTTCTTACTCAAAATTCATCCAAAATCTCTGCAAAACCCTCTCTAACATATCCCAAAATCCCAAGAACCAAACTCTGGGGAAATCAACTCAAATCATCATGAAAAGTGTCAAAGACTACAGGAGAATGCTTCTATGATGTTGTGGTGTGATTGAGGGTTATTGTGAGCTAAGTTGAGATGGGTTTTCGAGTTGTAGCTGTTGTACAAGGTATATATAACATCTTCTTAATTGTTCCTAAGGTTAATCTTGTGTTGGTGGTGTGTTTGAGTGAAAAACCATAAGATAGCACTTGAAAGAACATGAGACATGGTTATCTTTTTGGTTGGACTGTTTTTTGGCCAAATATATGGTTTGTGATGGCTGAAAATTATGAAAAATAATTTGACAAAGTTAGGGTGCTAGGCGTATGTATCTATTTTATTGTATCGAGTCGCGCTATAGTCGGCCGTGTACGATACCTATTGTGCAACCACTGATCAGTGGATTATTCCGAGCTCCATGTGGCCAAGTACGATTCCACGGAGCCTTATGATGGCGGGGTACGTTTTTATCGAGTCCTCTTCGAGTTCGGGTACGATATGATGATGATTTTGACCACAAAGGCATATGCTTTTAAGGTATATGCATTATATATGTATCATGCATTTCATGTCAATCGCCCTCAGAGGCACTCAGATGTTACAAGTTGTATACTCTCTATCCCTCTTTACATTACTATTCTTTTTTATGCTTCTTGCTTTGTATACTCAGTACTTTATTCGTACTGGCGTTCCTTTTATTTGCGGATACAGTATGTCATGCTGCAATTCTTGATAGACAGGTAGATGAAGCTGCCCAGTTCAACGGTTATGGGCAATGTCCCTTTTCTAGACTTGTCGTGGTCTTGTTATACATTTTTGTTATAGATATTATGGGTATGTTGGGTCCCTTTCTGGTAATATTACATCATTTATGTTCCTTAGAGGCTCATAGACAGGTGCCCACTCATGTATAGTTTGGATAGCCTTGTCGGCTGATTTTTGTTGTATAGTCTCTCATGGCAACTTGTCGGCTCGTACCTTATATATAGCTTCATGATAGCTTTGTTGGCCATGTTATGTACGTTCATGCCATTATATGCCATTATTGGTTTTTTATGATTCATGTCTACCATTTATGTTGATCTCGTCGGCCCTTAAAGATAATAAGAAAGGTTAGATAAAATATACGTTAGTGCTTGGCAGGTATGGCCATAGTGCCAATCATGACCCTCTAGTTTGGGTTGTGACAGTTGTGGTGTGCACGAGTGTAGATAACAACATTCTGGGTGATCCTGAATATGTTAGTTGATCCACTGTAGACAATTTCAGCTAATTCCCCATTTGGTAAGTGAACTGAACCACCTTTACTTAATGAACTTGCATTGTGCAGTAAATCCAATATTAGAGTCATATGATTGGATGCTCCATACCTACAATCCAAATACCTTAATTCAAACAAGTCATTAAGGATGTAATAGTACTTGTTTCCAGCTCTCCTGCATTGCTGCAACTTCTGTGGACTTGCTGTTGAGCAATTGCAGGATTTGTTGGTATTGTTCTGGTGTGAAAGTTGGTGCAGTGGGAGTGGAAGTAAAGGTTGCTGGTGTAGGTTGTTCAGTCACCAAATTAGTTGTTCCTTGAGATTTATATTTCTTCTTGAACTTATGGTCATTTGGATATCCCACTAGCTTGTAGCATGTATCCTAGTATGACCTTTTAATTTGCAGTAATCACAGTAGAGATTATAGTTCTTCTTTGGCTTTTGCTGATTTCCAACCATATTTCTCAACAAGGCAACCATTTAACCAGCATCTAGATTAGCAGAAGCATTTGCCATAGTCTTTTGGTTTTCACGTTCCATTAGCATAGAATATGCCATATCATTGATGGTACTGGGACAGCACCAAGAGCTGACTCTGAGCTTATTAGTATGACTTATTTAGCCCCATCAAAAACTGTAGAAGCTTTTGGCGCTCCATAAACTGAACGAATTCATGAGATTTGGCACAGTCATAGCCAGGAATTGGAGCCAATCTATAAAATTCTACCCAAAGAACTGTCAATTTTGAGAAGTAAGTTGAAATTGAGCTAGTGCCCTAACTCGCAGTAGTAATTTCTTTGTGGATCTGAAAAATCCTAGAGCAATCCACCTTATCCAAACGCTCTATCAAATCATCCCATACCACACTAGCATTTGAGGAATACACCATTCCACTCAGTAATTTTGGTGAAACACAGTTCATCAACCAAGACAGTACAATTGCATTACAACGTTCCTAGAGGTCAACGAGATTCGTACCGTAATTCTCCCTTTTGCATGTGCCGTCTATGAAACCTAGCTTATTTCAACCTAGGATTACAATCCTTATCGCCGGCTCCACACGCAGTAATTTTTCGGTCCTCTCAATTGTAACGAAATCAATATAGCTCTTGAATTATCATTTGAATTCAGGAAGAGCGGATGATTGTGACTTATTTTCTCCGGTTCGGTGTTGTTGACTGTCGCCATTGATGATCTTCCTTCCAAGCTTCGAGAAAATAAAAATTGAAGACAATAGGACCATACTAATTGCCGTGTGGCTCTGATACCATGTTGAATTCAGCTATCCATGGAGCTCTTCCATGGTGATTGAGTTGAATTACACTGTTAGCTGGAGAAGAAGGTGGTCGCAGAGATGAATCTTAGGGAATATTTTAGAAGAGGAGAGAGAATTGTAATATTTTATTTTAAATGTAAAATGTATATGTACAAGTGTATATATAATGTATGAAGACTAATTTAATTGTAGTTAGTACTAAAGCTAACTCTAGTTACTCTAACTCTAGTATAGTGTAAGTTAGTTATAACTAACTAATGCACAACTAACAAAGTGAACCACCACTAGCACTACTAATCTCAACAATTATGTATTGTAAAAAGTATTTTAAAATGTATTTATTTTAGGTCCGCATCTATTCTTCAATGTTATATTTGGCTGTGGTCACTGGTGAACATATCGTGTATGTTATAGTATAGAACAAATTTTTTCTCTCTAGACACTAGAAGTATATAATAAGGACGAAATGGAAGGAATTGTTCGTTTTCGTTGTTACTAGCATACATAAACTTCTTGACACTCAAAAGTTGATGTTTGGTTAGTTTAGAAGAATATTTTTGACTGGCTCAACTCTCATGGAAAAATTATGGGACTTTTACAGGACTACCAGGCGATGTAAACAATTACCACTTAGATACGTTTAGAGAACTCATCCATTAATTTTACATAACATAATTTTATTCAATTCACATAATTATACTCTGAAGGTGTACAATAGTAAAAATAGTTGAATCACATTGTTGTATACTATTAAGATATACAACATACATATTTCTTTTGGGTATTTTATAAAAAGTTTTTTGGGTATGAATTGTAATACTTTTTAAAGCGGATACTTTCCGATAATTATTATTTTATCCTCAAAATTTAAACTAAAAATTTTAATTTTAGTACAATTCAGGACATTTATGTCCCAAAAAAAGTTAACTGAAAAATAAAAATTCATTACTGATTGGCTAATTCCTAGATAGCAGCCTTTTAAAGTGGCTACCTGGTGTCATTTCTACTAACTCCTTGGATTACTTCAATGAATATGGAGTTTGGGACATTGGGGATTCAAGCTTTGGACAGAAAAGGAAAACAAAAAGGAGCACACATAACAAGCCCACAGGACCCTTTTGTACAAGGCTCTAGATCTCCTATATGAACTGCTGCCAATACCAATATTTTTTTAATGTATTTTTGGTTTTTTTTTTCTTTGGTCAAATGATAAAAATAGTTACACTCTGCTGGAAAACAACACCATCAAACATTAGTAGAGGTACCACCTCATTTGAATTAGGCAAAATACAAACCCTGCAAATCACAGCATTCGAATCTAAAACAGTTTGATCCACATTATTTCCACCTGGTTTGTTCAACTTACTATGTTAATTGATTAAAATAGTGCAGCTTTTCCCTATGTTAATATTCCTCCCAATTTTTTAATTTTTTTTTAAATTTTTTTACAGTAATCTACAGTAACACTGCTATAGCAACTTTCCAAAAAATTTATTGCTAGCGTCATGGCTGATGTCAGCGATAAATTGGTCCTGATTTTGACTTATTTTGTGTCATAGTCAGGGTCATCCTTTTCTTTTCATTGTTCTTCAGACGAACTAGATGAATGTTGATCGGGAACCTTTCCCTTAAGCTGTTTTAAAAGTTTTTCCATCTCCTAGATGTACTCTTCTTTGCTGGTAGAGCCTGCTAATTTAGCTTGAACTAGCCTTCTCTGCTGCAGAAATAAAGTGTTTGCTACATCTGTTGGTGATAGACTTTTGGGGTTGCTGGAAAACCATTTTCTAACTGCTGGTAAGTAGGTTTCCGTGGCATCTCTCCATGCCTTGTACCATTTACAGTAGCCTTGAAAGGCTAACCAAGGCATACCTCTGAATCCTTCCCGTTTGTGGAAAATAAACTTCTGGGTGTATATCCATGGGATGCGGAATCTGAGGAAAAATTGAAGCAACTAGGGAATATGCTGGTCTTCGTGAAATCTGGAATAAAAATACTCAAATCCTGCTTTCACTGGCGGAGGAAATATATCTGCTAAATGACCGTAAATAAGCCACCATTGGGGAAAAACCATTGGGGATGGCAAGTGTTAGCCCCAAAGGAGGAAATATAAATGTTTGTTAGTATGATTTTGAAAGGTCAGTGCATTAAACCACGCGTCCCTATAATCATAGTAATTGAAAACTTGGGGAGAAAATGGCTGGGAAAGTTTTCTGACTTTCATAGGGTGATCACCTCATTCCTTTGACGAGATAATTTTGTTTATCCTGTTGGAAAACGCATTCTTGTTTATGAAACCTTAACTAATGACTTTGTGTCTTGTTGTAGGTTTTGATAATCGACAAACCATCTTTGACAAACTGCTAAGATTGCTATGGACTTCGTTGTGATTACGAGTCAAGCTTTCAAGACATTGGAGATTGCTATGGACTTCGTTGGGACTACGAGTCAAGCTTTCAAGATGTTGGAAATTGCTATGGACTTCGTCATAATTACAAGTCAAGCTTTCAAGGCATTGGGTACAAGTCGATGAATGGTAAAAGTCGATGAAGCAAAAAGATTGAAGACTAAAGATATTGTCTTTTAGTCTTGGTTTTGTTTTTGAGTCTTGATGTTATTTTTGAGTCATCTTTAGTTTTTAAGAACTTGGCTCAAGTCTAAAAACATTTTCAAAAATCATTAAGACATTTTCAAAACAATTGATTTTACAATTATTAATCAAATCGATGTTGGAACCAGGCCAACAATCGATTGTCTAATGTAGACAATCGATTGTTCACTGAACACTGGACAACAATTGATTGTCAGAATTTGACAATTGATTGTTTCATTCCAGTGAACTCCAACAACTGATTGTCAGAATTTGACAATTGATTGTTTCAGTCCAACAATCGATTGTCAGAATGTGACAATCGATTGTCAGGGTTCCAGAGACTTTAACAATCGATTGTCAAGCTGAAACAATCGATTGTCAGAGTTACCGTTGGGCTGCACAGCTAGTTTTTTGTTAACAATCGATTGTGTGAAGTTACAATCGATTGTTGGCAACGGGCAGAAGACTTTTTGTCCCTAAACTCTTGTTTAATTAAATGGGAGCGTAGCCCACTATTCCCAACGGACATATGAGGTTTTGGGGTTATAAATAGACCCTCTTAAACCTCATTTGAATACAACACATCTTCCAAATCATAAGATTATATTGCTTCAAGTTTTCATAATCAACTGAGCTATATTGAGCCATTTTCTTGAAGATTAAAGTTGTGTTCTTGAGCTATAACTTCTTCACTCTACTTACTCTTTTGAGAGATTCATTTTTGAGTGATCTTTGTGTTGTCATACACCTAAGGGAAGTTGTCCCTTGTTGCATTAAGGAAGAGAGTCTTCCTTGTTGTTCACGGAGCTTGTATGAGTCAAGTGTTCGTGATTGTAACGGTTGGTTAGGCACCCGCAAGTCTAACATTGCAAAGCTTGTGTGATCAAGTCTTTGTGGAACGGTTGGTTAGGCACCCGCAAGTCTAACATTTGCAAAGCTTGTGTGATCAAGTCTTTGTGGTTGTAACGGTTTGTTAAGCACCCGTAAGCTTGACAGAGATAGTGAAATACTCAAGTGTGATCTTGAGGAGTGGACTAGCTACAAGTTGTAGTGAACCACTATACATTATTGTGTAAGTTCTCATTTATATTTCCGCACTTTATTTCTCGCAATCTTATTTTCGCGCTTAAGCTTTCAATTATATATCTTGTTTGCGAAAATTAGACAAAGTTCCTTAAAACGCTATTCACCCCCCCCCCTCTAGCATTGTGCATATATTCTAACACTGGGTGCTCAACGTCACCCTTCTTAACACCAAGTCCCTGACACTGAAGGGTCGAAGGTTTGTTCTTCAATTGAAATACCTTTCGATCTGTTGCTTTTGGGCGGCCATTCGGACGAGTGCGGCCTCGCGTCTTTCGTCTAACAGTTCCAGGTTCATACTCATGGCCTTGTCGTTTGACTCTTCGGTCGCGTATCGCATCCAGAGACATGGTTCTCGTACTTCGACCGGTATAAGAGCTTCGACACCGTAGACCAACGAGAACGGAGTGGGCCCGGTACTGGATTTTGAGGTCGTACGATATGCCCATAAGACTCCGGACAAGATTTTCTTCCAATTTCCTTTGGCATCGGTCAACCTTTTTTTGAGGTTTTGGAGTATGGTTTTGTTCGTGGACTCTGCCTGCCCGTTTCCACTAGGGTGATAGGGCGTTGATAGGATCTTTTTGATCTTATGGTCCTCGAAAAACTTGCTCACTTTGTTGCCGATGAACTGCTTCCCCTTGTCGCACACGGTCTCGGCCGGCATTCTGAATTGGCATATTATGTGGTCGCATATGAAATCAATGACCTCCTTCTCCCTGACTTTCTCAAATGCCTGGGCTTCCACCCACTTAGAAAAATAATCACTCATAAATAAGATAAATTGAGCCTTATCGGGCGCTCAAGGCAGGGAACCAATGATGTCCATCCCCCATTTCATGAATGGCCAGGGCGACAAGACCAAATGCAGCGGCTCCCCGGGCTGGTGGATCATCAGAGCATGCCTCTGACGCTCGTCGCATTTTCGTACGAACTCCTTTGCGTCTTTTTCCATATCAATCTAGTAATAGCCGACTCTGATTATCTTCCGAACCAATGACTTGGTGCCCGAATGTTTCCCCCAGGTGCCCTCATGGACTTCCCTCACAACGTACTCGGTGTCTCCCGGCCCCAAACATATGGCAAGTGCGCCATCGAATGCTCTTCTAAATAGGGTACCGTCTTCGGACAAGCTGAATTGGGCCGTGTTCGTACGCAAAGCTCTTGATTCTTTAGGATCCGGGGGAAGTTTTTTGGTCTTCAGGTAATCTATGTACTTGTTTCTCTAGTCCCAAGTTAAGCTTGTCGAGTTTATCTCGCATGGCCTTCCTCTACTACCGATTTCATGAGTTGTAAAATCGTTCTCAAGTTGAATTCATCATCGTCGACCGACGATCCCAAGTTAACAAGAACATCAGCCTCGCTGTTTTGATCCCGAGGTACATGTTGTAAAATCCATTCCTTAAACCAATGTAGCGTTACCTATAGCTTATCCAGGTATCTTAGCATTCGTTCTTCTTTGACTTCGAACGTTCCATTGACTTGATTCACCATGAGGAGAGAATCGCATTTAGCTTCGGCCACCTCGGCCCCCAGGCCTTTAGGCAGTTCGAGACCTGCAATCATGGCCTCATATTCGGCCTCGTTGTTAGTCAATTTTACAGTTCTAATAAATTGTCTAACTACATTACCTGTCGGTGGTTTCAACACGATGCCAAGTTGGACCCCTTTGTGTTCGAGGCACCCTCTGTAAAGAGGGTCCAGATTTCGGAAGAGATCCTCAAGTTCAATAACAACTCCTTTTCGACCTCAGGAACATGGACCGGCATGAACTCGGCCACGAAGTTTGCAAAAATTTGTGATTTGATGGCGGTTCGGGGTCGATATTCAATGTCAACCCATTTGGCCAATTGTCCCGAGCGCTCAGGCTTATGCATTATGTTTCTCAGGGGGTAAGTAGTCACTATGCATATGGGGTGGCAGTGGAAATACGACTTTAACTTCCTAGAGGCACTTTGCAAAGCGAGCGCCAAACTTTTCTAGGTGAGGATACCTAGTTTCGGCCTCGTCTAGAGTTCTGCTAACATAATAGATAGGAAATTGCATACCTTCCTCTTCTCGGACTAGGACTCTACTTACCACTACCTCGGATACCACTAGGTACAGGTACAATTGTTCGTCTGGCTTCAGAGTATGAAGCAAAGGCGGGCTCGAGAGGTACCTCTTAAGTTCCTCTAGGTCCTGTTAGCACTCAGGGTCCACGAGAAGTTATTCTTCTTCTTTAACAGTGAAAATAAACGATGGCTCTTATCAGAGAACCTCGAGATGAATTGACCCAAAGCAGCTATGCGCCTGATCAACCTTTGTACGGCCTTGACACTATCTACGATGGTGATGTCCTCGATGGCCTTGATCTTATCGATATTAATCTTGATTCCCCGGTTGGACACCATGAACCCAAGGAATTTTTCAGACCCGACTCCGAATGCACATTTCTCCGAAAATGGTCCTCTGCTAGCAAGGACTTAACCAACATATCGTCAATGTAAACCTTCATTGATTTTCGTATTTGTTCTTCGAACATTCAATTTACTAAGCATTGGTAAGTAGCACCGGTGTTTTGTAGTCCGAGTGGAATTACATTATAGCAGTAGGTATCGTATTTAGTGATGAATGACGTTTTTTCCAGGTCGTCCGGGTCCATCCGAATTTGATTGTACCCTGAGTAGGCGTCGAGAAAAATGAGGATCTCGTGGCGCCGTTGCATCGATCATGCGATTGATGTTTGGCAGGGAGAAAGAGTCCTTGGGGCATGCCTTGTTCAAGTATTTATAGTCTACACACATTCTTAATTTATATCCCTTTTTAGGGACTACTACTACGTTTGCTAACCAATCCGGATACTTACCTCCCAAATGGACCCTATTTTAAGGAGTTTAGATACCTTATCCTTGATGAATGCATGCTTGACTTCCGACTGAGGTCTCCTTTTCTGCTTGACTGGATGGAACTTCGGATACAGGCTTAGCTTGCGAGTAGTTATCTCCGGTGGTATCCCTGTCATATCGAGATGGGACTAAGAGAAACAATTTATGTTAGCTATAAGGAATTGAATGAGTTTTTTCCTGAGCTCGGGACTTAAACCTGTGCCCAGGTGTACCTTACGATCAGGCAGGTGCCCGATCAATATGACCTGTTCCAGTTCTTCGATTGTTGATTTGGCGTCGGAATCATCGGGGACAATGAAAGATCAGGAACTCCGTAGTCGTCGTCTTCATCCATCCCCTGTTTCTCTGATTCCATCGAGGCCGGTATCGGTAATTGCTATTTGCTCTCGTCTTTGACCATCGGGTTCAGACCCTTCGATGTCGAAAGTGTGGATATCAGGATCACCTCGTCGACCGTGAACATCTCCTTTGCGGCTGGTTGCTCTTAGTAAACTATTCTAATTCCTCCAGGTGTTGGAAATTTCAGCACCTGATGTAGTGTCGAGGGTATTGCCCTCATGTTGTGAATCCATGGTCTCCCGAACAAAGCATTGTATCTCATGTCCCCTTCAATCACACAGAACTTCGTTTCCGAAATGGTCCCGGCGGTGTTCACTGGTAATGTTATCTCCCCTTTAGTGGTCTCGCATGCCATGTTGAATCCGTTTAGAACCCTGACCACAGGCACGATTTGATCTTGCAAACCTAGTTGTTCCACGACCCTCGATCTAATGATATTGGCCGAGCTACCTGGATCAACCAATACATGCTTAGCTCGAGATTTATTTATGAGTACAGATATTACAGTGCATCGTTGTGGGGCTGCACGATGCCTTTAGCCTCCTCGCCATTGAAAGACAAGGTCCCTTTTGGTACGTAAGCTCGAGTCCGTTTTTCTCTCGTGATGGATACTTTGGTGCGCTTTAACATCGGACCCTAGGGAACGTCGACCCCACCGATGGTAATGGTAATGACGTGCTGAGGTTCTTCCTACTCAGTCTATTTATTTGAATCTCCATTCCTCAAATGATTTTTGGCTCGATCGCTCAGGAACTCCCGGAGATGTCCGTTGTTGAATAACCGGGCTACAACCTCCCTTAATTGTCGGCAATCCTCTGTTCTGTAGCCGTGTGTGCCATGATACTTTCATATTAAGTTGGGATCCCTTTGGGCTGGATCGGACTGCAGCAGTCGAGGCCAATTTTGGTGTCTCTGATGCGTGTGATGGTGGATACGATAGCAGCAGCATCGACGTTGAAGTTGTACTCTGATAACCACGTTGCTTCCTTAGGCCCGATGGGCCTATCAAAACCGTTTTTGCTCATGAGTCCCCGGTTATTTTGACTCCGATCGCTTCTCCTTTCATTTCTCACAGGGTTTCGTCCAGATCCTTTACCCCTACGATCACCATTATACGACTGATATCGATCCCTACTTGGCCTTGGTTTATGATCAATGTCTCTTTTGGGTCTGTCACTAGTTCGGACAAGGTAAACAGACCCGGAAGAGGCCCCAAGCTGATCATCTTCAATAGAATTGGGAGGTAAGTTGTGATACCATATTATAGCTCCTTTTGACAAGGTCTCCCCAAACTTTTTCAGCAAGACAGATTCGATCTAATCATTTTCTAGGTCATTCCCCTTGATGGCACACGTGTATGAGATCACATGTTCATTTGGGTCAGTTGTCCCGTTGTACTTAAGAATTTCAGGCATGCGGAACTTTTTAGGGATCGGCTTCGGGGCTACGCTCGGAGGGAAAGGTTTCTGAACAAACTTTTTGGAGTCTAGGCCTTTCAATATTAGTGGCGCTCCGGGGATTTGGTCGACCCTGGAATTGTAAGTTTTCACCTTCTTGTCGTTGGCTTCTTTTCTTTTCTCCCGTTTCTACCCGCTTTTTTAATTCATCTATCATCTTTATTATCTCGGGGTTGGTTCCAGGTTCAGCTTTGTTTGGCCTATCTGCGGCTGGTTCATTTCTGGGAGTGTTTTCTCGGGATGATTCGGGCACCACTCTACTGGGAGTGTGGCTTCGGTTCTACAGTTGGGCTATCGCAGCCTACTGAGTCTGTAGCATTTTGAAGATCACCCATAAGCTAATCCCATCTCCTTCACCATCACGAGCATTTTGAGCTACCGAACGGACTCCCCTGCGGATGTTGTTCTCATAATCGGTGGGCAAATTCGTGTTGATGGCAACATGTGAGCTAGCGTCGATTGGGTCCGCGATCGGAATTCCGTTGGGATCGGCGAGGGGCACCTCGTTACCGGGCGATGTATTGTTGTTCTCGCCATGGTGGCCAGACTTAGCTCTGTGTTTAGAGGGGCAGATTGGGAGTTCGATATTTTAAACGCAACCCTGCAATCAAAGACACTTAAAAGAACAAGTGTGAAGTAGGGTGTTTTATGAAAATTTGTATCAAATCGCCTCTATTATTCTTAGCCCACAGTGGGCGCTAAATTGTTTACCCTCAAAATCGTATAATAATTAAATTTGTAAGTGATTTTAAGGATACACGGATTAATTTGATACAAAGCGATAAATTAAGTCAAATTGAACAAGCAAAGATAAAAATGATTCAAACCACACAAGGAGGATAGTTTCAGCCTTAGTGCAATTCTTCCCCCTCGTTCCAGGCTCGCTATGGCTAGCAGTAATGAACAAGAGAAAGAGCTAATAACAGAGAAAATAATAATAGATTGCTAATGCGTGTTACAATGTGTTTAATGAATTGTCAGCCCCTCTTTTATATAGTAGGGGAATCCTACTCAAAGTATAACTCTATAAAAGGTAAAAAATCTTCTGTTTAATTGATTGCCGGTTCTACATCGATACGTGCCGAGATCCACGCTGTGATATCTGGCCGGTCACGAATATTACGGCATTATGTTGGCCGCGCTTGATTACCCGGTGACGCTCTCCGAAGTCCTTTAGGTTTTAGGTCGGTCTCGAATCATGACCCCAATATTATCGAGGGTAGATCGTCGACCCCCGTACTCTGACTCGAGGATATCCTTGCTTTGGTTCTATCTTTCGCAATCATATTTCGAGCTCGTTTACTATGTTGGAGGCCGGAGTGTATCTTGAGCCATATTTTTACCCGTACACAAATTTTCTTGAGTTACTAGTTGGCGGGTTAATATTTACTTTATGAGTGTCTTCCGAGTTGCTCACAAATCGGTAGATATTACTCTAACGCCTATATTCTTGTGGTCATCAGAAAATAACAAAAGAACACATTTAAATCTCCGTATTCAACTAAGCAAGGCTAAAGAGTATATTCCCATCAATATCATCGTTAGAGAAACGATTATTCGAACAAGTTCTATTTATTCTTATTATACGTATGCAAATTCCCTATCTCTAGTTCAATTCACACACTAATAAGTGATTAAATAATTAAACAATTAAGCACAAGAATAAATATGCAACCCAAAAGATGAAAAACCAATAGATATTAACAATAATCAAAAGCCAACTTTCATGTTTACTTAATAGTCATTTCAGAATGTTTACAAATCTAATCACAAAGTTTCAGTATTTATATAGAAAGTTTGTTCTTTGCCGTTTATAAAATTTCAAGGGCATGAATTCCTAGGGACATTGATTGTGTGAGTGCTCTCTTTCTCGCAAATGGCACTACTTGGTGGAGGCTTTTATTTCTTTTATGGATATTTTATCGTTTAACATAAATTCTATTTTAAAATTCCGGCTTGATTAATATATTTTTACTTATGTGATTTATATTCTTTTTTGTTTTTGCTTAATTTATTTTATCGGGATAAATTTTTATTCTATTCATCTTTCATGTACCCTTAATTCATCAGCTCTTAAATAGTGAAAATATCTGTAGAGTTTTACTAAAATCCTATGCAAGTATGTAGTTTATCGTATTTTAACTTTTACTAGCGACTCTTACATAATATTTTATCAAAAAAAAATCAAAAATTAACTGAACTGTAACGATAACGAAGAGAAACCGAGATTATTAAAATGGTTTCGAAAAGCCTATCTTGGTTATACAAAATAAAGTAATCAAAAATTAATATGGTACAAATTTTATAAAATAACCGACTGAATTGAACCATTGCCTAGTTTCAGTCGCTTCATTTAAGAATTTAACTAGTAGAAAAATGCTTTTAATAATTAATCTCATTCCGAATACACTCATTACAAGTGAATATTCTTTAAAAACCCAAAAGACATTGAAAATATTTATTTCATATTGTGTAGAAACTGAGTCGAGCTCAGAATCTCTTTCGTTGTTACTCTATTAATTGTGTGAATCCCTTCAATTATGGTATAAATAATAAGAAAAGGAACACTATTATTTATTTATAAGATGACGAGTATTTCATCCAGTGATTTTCTAGAATACGTAGACCGGAACCAAAAGTTTTTGTACGTACTTACTTGTTTTTGTTTCTTTCATGGTGTCATGTGGGCGTTCAAATGCAATTCTTACAGTCACGTGATGCCCCGTCCCCTTCACGAAATTTATACCCGTTAGAAAGATGCATTGCATTTGCTTTACCATTTTATAATTACCTTTCGTACAGACCATGTGCCTTTTCTACAAAACATTGAAACAATTAGACTTTGAAGTTTGACCCAACTTTCTACTTTTCTTTTACCACTTTCATTTTCCCTCACCTTGGTATTTAAACGAAAAGAAAGTATTTTCGAAAGTTACTGCTACAGTTGAGAAGCAAATAGAAAACTTTATTATATATACCCCAAGTAAACTGATTAGTCATATATAACCAATGAGAACGAATGTAACGAGAATATGTTATCAATATACACAAAAAGTTTCTGCCATTCCGGGAAAAAAATGATAATATTTTTATTTGACGAGTCAGGTAACTTTTCCTTTGAATCTGATCATGTTTCAAATAAAATAAAAATATTGTAAGTAAAAATTAAACTTGCTTTTGATTTAAGTTGTACGTACTTTTATGTAATTTTTAGATATGAACATCTTATATTAAAAGATAAAGAAAAGTAATTCGTATGACAAATTGCAATATCTGAAAGTCTATTGGACAGGAGACAGTCGAAACCTTATAAACTATTAGGAAATCAGCATTGGATTCATATTATACAGTCAAAGCACTCATGGGAATGATAAATTCAGAAGTAGCCATGCATTCAACCTGTACGTTCATTCACACTGAGGTATCCTCCGAATACAACGGATATGTTGTCCCTGTCTTTTTCCTCTCTTCTTATTTCTTATTCTGTACATAATAGTAGCCAACGAAAATTTGTTTGTTTTTTAACCAACGGGTGGCGAAGTTTACTGGGCTATTTAATCCGGATTCACATCGAGTAGGGCTAAAAATAAGGTACTCTCTATCAAGAAAATTTTTATTCGTAATACTTAAATCCGAGACTTTCTAATTAGGGTTGGATGAATATCAAATTACCAACCATCCAACCATATCTCTCGGTGGTCAATGAGAACCTTGCTCTTGTTCAATGTATGCCGGATAATTGTTTTGGGTGCCAAGAAAGCTGAGGAGTAGTTCACATTAATCAAAATTGCTTCTTTACTTGAAGCGTCGTTATCAATACAAAAAGATGTGAAGCCCATACCCCGCCCACAAAAGATAGAAGGATATCAAAGTCAAATTTAAAACATGATTTGAAGTTTTATGCATCAATAGTGTTAAAAAATATTTAATTATACAGTTAGCTAAGTTACTGGAAAAGCAATTGTAAAAATAATTCTGTTTAATAGCATTAATTAGTAATATAGAATAAATTATACTCGGTAGTTAGAAACAGAGTCATCAGACGAGCACCCGATCACATTTTATTTTTTATTTTATTATTTGTTGCGGTCAAACGCACACGCAAGTATACGTGATTTTCGAGTAATAAAGTGACTAAAAGTCGGATGTCGAATCACGAGGACTTGTTATCAACTATTAACTACATTACCATCCTAATTATTTAAAGAAGAATTAAACCTAGAAGTATTTGATTCTAAACTAATTAAAATAAAGAAAAATAAATAGTGAACTCTACCCAAAAGAAGAGAAGATTTTTTTGTTATCAATGTAATGAAAAGGATCTAGTGTTATGGGCTAACTAACAATACTATTGTATTCTTCAAGTGAATTGACTAATTAATTTATCTGATTTATTGGTTGACAAGGTTAATATTGCTTATAAGAATCTGTAGGTCAATATCTATATGTCCTACTCACATATTCAAGCTAACTCAATACCTATATGTCCATAGAGTTAGAATAAATACGAATGCATTTATAACTTCCATAGAATAACCAAGCAAGGAAATTAGAATATGTCTATTCTAATCGCGAATTCATTACTCGATGCACGAGTTCAAGAACTTGCTCTACTCAATCCTATATGCAATCTAGAATTCCCACTTTCGAGTTTAATTCTAGATTCGTAGATAATTTTCAATTGGTGATGAAGCAATCAAATAATTAAGCACAAGATTGAATAAATAAACCAATACGATAAACTAAGAAATCAATATCAATATCCAAATAACAATACTTATGAAAGAACCACTACCCCAGCACGTGAAATTTAGCTCCACATAGATATGGTAGCCAAACAACAAATCATACAAAGAACCATAAAACTTACTAAGTTTGATGTAAGAAAAGATGAAATCTAGCCTCCACGGTGATTCTTTGCTTGTGTTTTTTCCTCAAAGTGGCGTCTTCCCCCTCCAAAATAGGTTTGGACTTCTTTTTATACGAGTTGGGGTGTGTAGGACCGAAATAACCTTGTCCCCCACGCAATAGGAGACTTCCCGTTACCCAGCGCCGCGGGGCGCTAGCCTCGGCGCTGGAAAATTTTGTGCATCTATAAGTTGCGCCCCAGGCAACGGGGGGCGCTGGCTTGGGCGCTACACTTCGCCCTTTTCTTATTTTTTTTTCTCTTTTTGCTTCATTCGTGCACTTTCATCCCACATTGCATCCGGCTGACCCTACACATAAAAAAATACACAGAATTAGAATAAATTATTACATTCCACATCCAAAAATTCATGAAACATGAGGAAAGTGCGAGGCATTATGCATATAAATATACATACAACACCCCACACTTAAACCTGGAGCAATAGAACTATCCGCTACACCCCAACAACATACATATCAACTAGGGGGAGCAATTCGATTTTTTTTCAACATACACTCTACCAATGACCATGATTGATCACAACAATTAAACTGGAGCATGCAATCACTTACACTTCCCTTTACTTATCCCATTTTTCAAAAATATTCACAACAAGACAACATGCTCATAACAATCTTATCCTCAAAAACGGACTCAATGTCACAATGCACTCATGGCTTGAACACCCAACATCATAGAGAAATTTAATAACGTTACCTATCCCTCATGAAACCATGTTCCCTTACAACAAGAACAAGAGAATAAATTGAATCCAAAAACTCAAATCAAATGCTCAAATATATTTTAAGGACTTTCATATATCAAATAAAATCGCTCACTCTCACAAAAGAAGTCACATGCATGTAATTGGTACCACATGCTTGCCTTTAATGTAAATCTCTACTAATGTAAGTTCGCTCGATCTAAAATCGATTAGGACTTTTTCATGGTTGTAATGTGGGCTAAGAGATGGGTAGGATATATTCAGGAATAGTGGTTCACCCTGCTAAGCACTTTGACACATCATATAATCAACTTTAAATGCATATTTCCTCAATCCAACTTCAACTTCACAAATAATTTCACCCCCCAAAAATATTCCCTTTTTCTTAAGCACTATCGTCATTTATACTCCACTAGCAAAAACAAGATATTTATTCATCTACATTTTTCTTCTTTTTTTTTTTCAATTATTTTTTTTCTCTTTTGCAATTTTCACTTGTGGTGTATTCTTTTACAAAATAAATGCACATTTTTTTCGTTCATTGGTTCCACTCAAAAGCCACCCCACACTTAGTCCCTTACTTCTTTTAGCGCTCATTTCACAATTAAAATGCTTTAACAATTAAAAGCATAAAAAATAATGTCAAATAAGAATAAAAGGGGTATAGGTTTGTAATGTGGGTGCCAAATAAAGATCTATAGGCTCAAAAGTGTTAACTAAGAATAATATTTTTATTTGAGATAAGCATTAAGCTCAAAAAGATCAAAGAAGGCGTAAAATCATTTTTCAAACCGAACATCACCTAAAATTTCGCTTCAACTCACATACCGAGCAAGTTCTAAACACAAGTACAATACATAGACTACACAAAACCTAATCACACATGGCATATGGCTCACTAAGGACGGTCTCATTCCAACTCTCAAATAATGCAAGTATTCACGGAGCAACCAGATATTAAGCATTAAGCACAAAGTAAACATAAGTCAAGAAAGTGAGACATATCTGTCACGAGATATGGCATCATGAACAACTTCAACATATAGGAAAGATTCTACACATGCCAAAGCCTAAATATGCTATATCAAACAAGCCAAAGATGCCTAGGCTCATCATTCTTCCTCCTTTTATTTCCTACATCCTAATCGACTCTAAAAAAAATAAAAAACTACTACCCGATTCAAACTACAACCCATGGAAAATAACCGAGGCACAAAGAAAAATCACGGGAGATTATTACTACCTAAGAAAAATTAAAAGACATATTTTTTGATTTTTTTTTATTTTTGTATTTTTTATTAGACTTTAATCCCTCAAGAAAACTGTCTAGGAGATCCATCGTCGGAAAAAGTTCAAAATTTTCAACTTTTTTTTCCTCGATTTTTGATTTTTTTAAAAAAATATTAAGCTACTAAAACTACTACTACTATACTACACCATTAATTTTACTAACTATGCTATTAAAATTAAGAAGCTAGCTAACAATAAAAAGATAAAAACTAACAATATACTACTATAATACTATACAAACCACATAGAATCTTTCACACCACACACTTAAAGAGTGCAGTGTTCCTAATGCACAAATAAAAAAATAATAACAATGGTGGATAAGAAACTCCCTAAAAGGAAAAAGGCCGAAGCAGGGGTACTCAGACCTCTCCCAAGGAATATCCTTTATGCGGGTACCTCACACAAGTTCCAACCATCTGGCTCGCTTTTGCACACCTCCAGTGACTTTTCTTCCTGTGCTTATAATCCTACAAAATAAACAACGTTACAAAAATAATAAAAAAATAAAATAACAAAAAAAAGTAGTAAAGGTGGGTTGCTTCCTAACAAGCGCCTAATTTAACGTCGCGACACGGCTTGAACTACTTTTTGTCTCTACCTTGAACTTATGATTCGAGCCCTCAATTTGGCTTCAAACTTTTTGTTACGCTCCCGGGGTGGAGGTACAAATCTAATTGTGCCAAATAACCAATATAATATTTTTCACTTCTTGACCTTCAACTGAGATATGTAATTCTGTCTTTGGCAAGACAAATTCAAGAATGCAAGCACCTTGTTCCTCACTCGTTGACTCCTCCAAAGGCTCAAATGACTCGATTTTCATGTCATCATCCAAATACAATGTCAAAAAATATTTAGAATGAGGACCAACACGCCTCAACTCTAGAATTATATCATTATTTACATCCTCATATGTACACACACTAGAGTCTTCAAGTGAAACATTATCTACTTCCTCAAATGAATCTAGTGTATCTTTTCAACATGGGCATCATCAACAAAAATATGATTGAATGATTGACTCTCCACTTTTAGCTCCTCAATTTGGCGTATAAGCTCCTTTTCAGCTTCACACAACACACAACTATTTTGTTGGGTGTTAGACGCGTAAACCTTTGCACTCAATTGAGCCTCTAAGTCGTGAATAGCAATGTCAAATTGTTCGATCTCTTGTCCCAATTCAGCTCTTCCTTTTATTAAGTGTTTCATCCCATTAGTAATTTTCTCAAAGACACCCAAAATCCTCTAATGACTGCAAGGACATATTCATACGAGCATCATGTTCCACATCTTCCGCTTCGTTAGTCCTATCAAACTCACAAACATTATTAGAATCATCACAAGAATGGATTGTGGTAGGATAACAACACTTAGGACAATTATTCCAGTAGCCACCGCAAATAGTATAGGATTGAGATGGTACACACAACTCGCTCCTGGGAATATATTTGCTCTGTCGCCACAAGTGGGACCCTTTACAATATGGACAAGGATCACAAAACAAGAATACTTATTATTTCACCATTTTTTATTTAAAGATGCTATGTAAAAATAAGTAATATTAAAGTAGACTAAAATAAAAACTTGAAAAGACAATAAGTAAAAGTCTAATATAGAAAAATAGCTAATTTTAAGTCCCCGGCGATGGCACTAAAAACTTATTGCGGCCAAACGCACACGCAAGTATATGCGGTCGGCAAGTAATAATGTGACTAAAAGTCGAATGTCGAACACACGAGGATTTGTTATCAACTATTAACTACATTACACTATCTTAATTATCTAAACAAGAATTAAACCTAGGATCATTTGATTCTAAACTAATTAAAATAAAAAAAAAAACAAATAGTGAACTCTGAACAAAAGAAGAGAAGATTTTTATGATATCAATGTAATAAAAAAGATCTAGGGTTACGGGATATCCAACAATCCTATTGTATTCTTCAAGTGAATTGACTAATTAATTTTTCTGATTTATTGTTGACGGGGTTAATATTGCTCGTAAGAATCTGCCGATCTCATAGTCGCCTATTCAAGCTAACCCAACACCTATATATCTATAGAATTAGAATCAACAATAATGCATTTATAATTCCTGTATAATAACCAAGCAAGACAATTAGCATATGTCTATTCTAACCGCGAATCTATTCCCCGATGCCCGAGTTCAAGAACTTGATCTACTCAATCCTATATGCAATTTAGAATTCCCATTTTCAAATTCAATTCTAGATTCGTAGATAATATTCA
This sequence comes from Nicotiana obtusifolia, assembly GCA_002018475.1. Taxonomy (NCBI): domain Eukaryota; kingdom Viridiplantae; phylum Streptophyta; class Magnoliopsida; order Solanales; family Solanaceae; genus Nicotiana; species Nicotiana obtusifolia. The sequence continues at coordinate 156,516 of MCJB01047561.1, forward strand.
ATTGGTGATCAAGCAATCAAATAATTAAGCGCAAGATTGAATAAATAAACCAATACGATAAACTAAGAAATCTAAATCAATACCCAAATAACAATACTCATGAAAGAACCACCACCCCAGCACGCGAAGTTTAGCTCCACATAGACATGGTAGCCAAACAATAAATCATACAAAGAAGTATAAAAATTACTAAGTTTGGTGAAAGAAAAGATAAAATTCGGCCTCCACGGCGGCTCCGTGCTTGTGTTTTTTTTTTCTCTAAGTGGCGTCTTCCCCCTCCAAAATAGGTTTGGACTTCCTTTTATACGAGTTGGGGATGTGTAGGGCCGAAATAATCTTGTCTCGTGCGAAATAGGAGACTTCCTGTCACCCAACGCCCAGGGTAGAGCGCGCTGGAAATTTTTGTGCATCTGTAAGTTGTGCCCCAGGCCTGGGACACTTCGCCCTTTTCTTCTTTTGTTTTCTTTTTGTTTCAATTCGTCCACTTTCGTCCCACGTTACATCCGGGTGACGCAATATGCATATAAATATACATACTTTAAGCCAAATATCAATTTTTACTCTAAATTGAGTTGAAACCCGAAAGAAATTCCTAAGTTTGTTATTTAGAAATTTTTTAACCATTATTGTAAAACTTATAACTAGGTTCAGTGCACTTAAATTGCTTCTTTAATTAAATCATCATATAAGGTGCTTAAGGGTGTAATTTAACGGTCAGTGAAGTATTTAAGTAGGAGAAAGGTTATGGGAGAGCAAAAGTTCAAATTTCCAGACAAAGGACTTTAAATTCATCTGCATAAACAGTGATAACAAAGTTTCTTAGTACTGGTACAAATGGAATGTAACGGATATTGATTGGATTAGACTAGGTGCTTATAAAACTAACATGAACACGAGGTTATCCAACAAAGAAAACAACTAAAGCAATACAAAAAGCCTGATTGCTACAATTTTATGTTTTTTTTTTCCACCACAATTCTACGTGATTCTAGGGCTGAAGTAATGTGTTTCTCAAACGTTGGATGATGCATACCTTTTGGGATGTATTTGATCTTCATGAAAGTTGAACAGTATTTCGGATCGATCACGAGCAACAACTTGCCTTGATTTCCTTCTTGTTTTTTTAATTGAAGGTTAAAACGGCGTATATCTCTAGCGAAGGGTTTGTATGGCTCTTCTTGAATATTTGATAGACAAGACGCGGCCCGTTGCATTTTGAGTTGATTTTGAAAAAAAGTGTTTCTTGATTACTTCAATTTTAACAAAGGCAATATTTGAAATCTTGATCTTTTTATGAATATCCTATACATGAGTTTATGGAATTTGCGATAATCTCAGCTGCCTAATTAAGTTTTCTAATTGAGGAGCCTATACATAACTATTGTACAATTTGAAAATTGATAGTTACAGAGTTCTGACTACAGCGCCATATATGGGCATGTGCAAGAAAGAACATTGGCCGCTTCCACTGATAACTTTACCCATGGAAAAAGTCCCATACTCAATTAAGTAATCTTCTGGTGATGCCAAATTAAAATTAATTATTTAATTATCATCTCTATGGAGTATGATCATCAAGTAATACTTGGCAGAACTAAAAATTGGAGGCAAGAAACAAGGAATTAAATTGAAATAAAATAAATAGTATTGGCGTTTTCTTTCTTCCAACCAAAAGGAAATTCTAACATAAAAACTTTTACCTTATTTTGGAAAGCATTTAAGTTGTATGTACTTAAGAAAATATGTACTTGAAACTTTTACCACATTTTGAACAGTATAAAAATTACGTATACAATAAGGTATCTTATAAAGTAATAACATGTAAATCTCTATTGATTAAAGATTGAGAATTTGATAGAAACATAACTACCATGCTATAACCAAATCTTAAGTGTGAACCATCAGCTGCACAAATACATACCAGTAAATATGCTGCAAACTAAAAGGTCCTTGACATCTTGAAAAATTCTTAGTTCAAATATGGAAGAAAGTATTATGCTAGTATTAAACATTGGATACTCCACTTTAAATGGTTTACTGAAATGTAGCAGAGAGTTTGTGACAGGGATTCTGATAGAAAAAAGCATCTCACCACAGTAATTGACCAATTGTCCATCACAGAAGTGAAAAACTGCAAAATCTTCAATAATTTAATAACCCCTACCGACCATTTTGTGAAATGAATGTAGAATTTCAACACCATTTATAGGATATATCTAATATTCAAGTCCTCTGTCACATTTCCCATCTACCATCAAACACTCCCTCATGACTATGCGTGTGCCTTTGCTTCTCAAAGAAATAAAAATAATGTAAACACAACATGGGATAAGTTAAAGAGTGACGAATGGAGCACCATACAGTAGTCAGCATCTCCATAAAAGCTTATGATCTCCAGAAAGAGGTTCAAGAACCAAACCAGAGATTTAAATTCTCAAATTAAGACCATGAAAATATAACTCGGCTAATTCGTCCGGACATAGGAAAATGATTTTGAGTTATGAGCCATTGTTTAACTCAAATTGACTTACCTTTTCTTGAAGGAAGTAAAAAAGTTTACCATAATTATTTTATTTTTTCTAAAGGGAAAATATAAATCTCTTTCTTATTTGATAAATTCTTTTTTTGGAGAAAAATATTATAAATTGAGGATCTCTCTTTCATAGAAAAACATAATAGCATCCACAATGTAGTCTTTTAAGAGAGTTTTGTTTATTGATAGTTTTTTATATTATTCTATTAATTTTCATATGTAGGTCAATTGACCAAACCATATTAAAGTTTATGCTTATTTTAGTATATATTTTTTATTGTCTGATTTATCATCACCAAGGTTTGCGGTGTTAGCTTTCGCATGACGCTTTATTATTTTCGATCCCAACACTGGCCACCTTGGTCCAAAAAAACATTAAAATGAATTATGACTCCTTCAATTATTGATTCAATCTATTTTAACCAGTTCAAATGTTGATGAGGGAGGAGACTGATTTAAGACAAGCCCCAATTGCATTTGTGCCACAGCAGCAATACAGGAATATAAAAATGTTACAGCTAGGAAAAATGGCAGACATTAGACGTAAGCATCAACGTGCGATGCTACCACATTATTAAGAAACACTGGTCAAACACCTATTTCCGATTTAAAAACCTTCCGAAATTACACCATTGTCTCAAACTGCTATAAATATATGCCAACTCTTCATTGTCATTCTGTCTAGTGTTATCAACCATTTTCTGCTTTTCTTCGGTACATTATAGAAATCTAATTTTTGACCCGTTCCTTTTTCTCTCCATATTCTTTCCGATATTATACACTACAAGAATTATCATAAATTTCGACGAAAAAAGTCCCAAAATTAACTCTATCAAATTCGTCAGCAAAATGGAGTATTATATGGATGAGAAATGGAAATTATCAAAGGATGATCCATGTTGTCATTCGTATTCGTCTTCAAAATCATCATTATTTAGGAGCTATTCACAAAAGAGTCCAAGCTCAAATCCCACTCTTTCTAGGAGTTTTTCACAAAACAATCCTTACAGATCTACCCTCTCAAGGAGTTGTTCACAGAAGAGTAGTTCTTCTTCAAAGTCTCGACTTACTAAAAGTGCATCCCAAAAGTGTGCCAATTTCACCCGAAAATGCAGTAATTTGGCTAAGGAACAGAAGTCAAAATTTTATATTGTAAAGAGGTGCATTGGAATGCTTGTACGCTGGAACAAGCATGGAGATTCTTGAAAGTAGTTACTGATAATAGTACTATTGGCAGAGTTAAATTTCCACAAGTAACATCTCCTTATTAGTTATGATGGACATTGGTCTTGTGACCAAGAAAAGTTTCTCTCTGCCATCATATAGAGAAGAATAGATCATAGTAGTACTCTCTCTTTTACATTTTAAGAGAGTTTTCAGGATGAGTTTGGATCTTGTAACACGTATACATTTTAATTTTCTTTTATATTATATATATATACACAGTGGATTCAGTTGAATCAACATCTGTGCCTCGATAACGATGTAACTTCAATCAGGGAAGGCAATGAAACTACAAGATCGAGTAACAGATTCCGTCAAAGTGTAATACTTCTATGACGATACTCCCTCTCCAATTTATGATAGCTTTTTATATTAAAAATAATTTAATTATAAATTCTTATTTTATTTTTACCAAAATAATTATAATCACACAAATATCCACACTATATCTTAGATCACATGTTTGAAAAGAATTTCGTTCTTTCGAAACTATAGGTTCAGTCAAACATAGGAAGTATATAAATTTTGGTTAAGTTGTATTGATGAATACAGTTAAAACCATGTCACATGGTGTTGTCTGGAAAGCTGTATTTTCTGCTTCTCTTACTGTCTCTGCAATATAAAGATTCTTTTCTGTAATTGGAACTATCAAATAGAAGAGGACACATAGGAATGGTCATCATTTGTCCCCATATAGAAAGGAAATTAGAGGGGTCGGTAAATCTTCAAAACGTATGGCATGTGATCGTAAAACTTAAACCTCAGTCCAAACAATCCCAAATATTGAAGAGGAATATTTATAGGGGTTCTAGCCTAAGCCTACTGTTCATTCATAAAAAACAAAAATGCTAGCTAGATGAATTTTTTTCATCACATAAGCCTTGGTGGAAATATCATATATGATACTGAAGGATTGATGTTGGTAACACGTAGCGAAAAATAATAACAATTTTAGGCAGATTTTTTCGTATTTAAAATTTATTTACATGTTAAATATCGGATCTAAGACGTATCTGGTGAAGAGAGACTCGTTTTAGAATTTTTTTTTTGATAGTGCGAAAACTCTATGAGTATCTACACCGAGACCGATCCTTACTATCAACTCTTTGATCAATGAAACACGCGGACAAATTGAATGAACTATTGTGTTGTAATTTTTCTCAAAAATCTCAACTTCAAAGATAGAAGAACAAGAAACACTTTTCTTGTAATTGTATTTTCTCTCTTGGCTTTGTATTGCATTCTACTTTCGCAAACTGATTTTTCTTCTCAAGACTTAATACGATATATAGCATCACCTATAAATTATTTTTCCTATTTAATTAAAATAATGATTTACTTAGGGTAAATGTTTACTTCAAATATAAACTTTATGGAAAAATTGATATATCACGTTAAAGTGGCTGCCGAAGATACTTTATGGACTTTCCATAAGTCCAATTCCAAATTAAACACTGTAAAGGTTTTCTAATAGAAAACGTATAACCCATTGCTAATGGGAATTACGTGTATGTCGTAGTCCTTTGTGGACTTTATACGTGAATTCAAATTTCAATTGGATTTCACATAATAAGTTTCCAACAACCTGTTTTTGTTTAATTAATATTTTATTATATATATATATATATACACATATATATATATATATATATATATATATGTATACACATATATATATATATATGTATGTATGTATGTATGTACATAAAATTTAACCAAGAGATATAATTTTCTATTCCAAATAGAAAACTTTAATTTGTTCACAATATTAATTATATCTTCTGTGCTAGCAAAGAATATAATAATATTTTACTTGGACTAATAACTAAAGTTATTTGACTAATTAACTTCTTTAATTTAATCATCAAATAAAAATAAAGTAATTAATCATTTAGCAAAGATCAGAACACTCGTTAGTGTGCGACCGCATAGGTTCAATACTAAGCCGGTAGTAAATTGATCACATCAATATACTAATCACGGGTGGCGTCTAGCAACACTCTTTAACGACTGGATAGAATGAAGTATACAATTTACTCTCAAGAACCCGTAGAAGAATAATGTAGTAATTCCTTCTGTCCTTATAGCTTTAGATCACCTTAGGATATGGTTCAACTGTCAAATGCTAATAGGCAACCAACTACGCATTCTTGTCAAATATAATCGACCATTGAATGACATAAGAAACTCTTTTCTTCTTTCATTCAATTGCCCTGGCCAAGGTCTTAATTTGGTCTTTTATAATTCATGACAACATGGAGCTTAAACTCATTACCAAGAGTTGACAGATTCCATCTTGATCAATCACTAATTCTACAAGCATTTAATCGTACCCAATATCCTTTCAACTATCGCCCTAGGGCCATAGGTGTCTAGCATCAAAGCACAATAAATAACTTGTCAATTACTATGATGATCTCAGGTCAAAGGAAATTCTTATATCTCATTCTTCAGAAGAATATCCTATTGACAGTTTATGGTAATTAAAACTATTAGGAATTATTCAATGAGTCGGTTCAATGATCATATCTCAATATGCATCATCTACCTATGTGATTTAGTTAATGAGATCAACTAATCTTTATCCCATTAAGACGATCACATAAATATTAATCTAACCGGATTACCAATATCCAAATTAATAATCCTACGATAAAAAACAAATTTAGATTAAATTATAAGAAACTTCACTCTCATTATCATGATCTCCCTATCACGATGACAAGTCTCAAAATTTAATCAAGGACCTTATCAAATTAATCAAGCACTTAATAATAACTATAATAAAAGAATATCAAATGCCATATATTTTTATATCAAATAATGTTTACAAAAATATATTCAAATCATCACATATGAGATTGGATTTAGAGTATATCTACTATATTCCTAACAGTATGTGATGGTGAAAGATAACAAATATCTAATAGCATAATATTAATTAAGGAAAGCACAAGATAACCGAGACAGTACCACTTTATTAGAAAATAAAATGAAATTAAGGACTTGGTGTATTACTTGTTAGTAGTGGAGCCAGGATGACAACGAAATGTTTGGCAGCTTCATTATCTAAAAGCTCAAAATGGGGTACAACTATGTACTTCCTTCAAGTTTAGACCATAAGACTAGTCTTGTCATGTCAAATGAGCTTATGTTCAAGAGCCAACCTGGAGCCCTGTAGTCATGATACATGTTGTACACACAGGTCGTTCCTTAACTGATCCTATTTTGTGAAACTTCCAATTACTACGTATGATTTATGCGCTAGACAAATGAAACTAAATATCCAAACACTCTTCACATAAAAAAAAAAAAAAAGAGTTGTACGTACAGTTTTCATGATGATTTACTGGAATATGGTTCTATCATAACAAAGAATAATTAGTACCATCTTGAGCAATTGTTCGAGTAACCAGGGAGCCATTGACAGTAGAGTCTATCCTTTTCGGGCCACCGCCAAGTTTGGACTTTGGAGTGGCTGATCAATGACTGCTAGCTATTGTATTTGAGTTCCAAACACTTGCCCGTTATTTGACATATCAATGAGGCAAGATTGCTAAAATTTTTGGTGCATAGCAAATTTAGGCGTTTGTCTGAAATCATTTTTTGTTACAAGATATGGATCTTCGTTAAGGAACCAGAAGAAGAAAACGTCAAATTAGAGGAACTTGTCAATAAGTTGACAAATGTGGGAGTGCATGAGGCACGCTTTAATTAGGAAATGTTAACAAAAATTTTTAGGGAATACATTGCTAAGAAAAACTTTAAAATTTAATTTGTTTTATTGATTAATCGGGTAAAAGTGTTTCCGACAAAGAACATAAACAAAATCTCCTTCACCCCTCTTCGTTTCACATTTCGTAGACGGTTCTTATATGAAAAACCCCAAACAATAAAACTCAGCACATAAGTGCACATGCAGAAAAATGAAAACAGACGTATAAATTATTGAAAAAAGAACAACGCTGGAGGAGGAATTAATTGACGCTGAATGTTTAACACTTGGGAAGATCAGCCGGCGGCGGTGGCAACTTTTGGTTTGGAAGCTCTCCATCTAACACCAGCCAAGCCATCCTCAAACCCCAACTTAGATGCACCTCAAAGTGACAATGCATAAACCATACTCCTGTTCATACACATACCACCAAGAAAGAAAAATAAGTTTATCAGATGGATTTAACCTTTTATGAACTTTTATAACTAGTACCGGCATATATTTTAATAGATAGCCTGCCTATTTACTAATCTCAATTTTATTGGAGAGTATCTTTTAGATGATCAATTTTTTACTATTACAAAAGTTAAACTCAATCACATTTAGCAGAAAATATTTTAGCTTTATATATATTAATAATATACTACCATTTCACCACGAAGGCATCTTGAAAGTGAATCATATTTCATAAATATAATATTTATCTAGTGTGATGTATGGAATAAATGACAAAGGTGGATCTATTTATCGGTCATGTCATATAGGCCTGAGTTGGACATTCAATTGCTTTGATTTGAACTACCAGGAGAATGCAATGTCTCATGTATATCAAAAGAATAGACAATCAAACCTACTTCTTGGTGTGAATTTTGTTTTTTACACAAGTGTAGGTGATAGCAGGCTAATTACCATTTTAGCAGGTTATGGAATTACTGTTTATCATAGACCTTTGCTTATAATTATCTTATAAATAACATGATTATGTGAATGTTTGTATACCATTAATGCATATAATTAAACTCGACATTTTTCATTTCAAAGTTGAGTTTATTAAGTAAAAATGATACCTGGATTGTCAGCTAGAAAACGAATGGTTACCCAACCACCAGATGGAACTCCAATGGTGTTTCTTTCAACTGGATCAACAAGATTGTAATTAGCAGGGTCTTTTTTAGGATCAAAATTACCAAAACCTTGGCCAACCACATAGAAATTATAGCCATGAAGATGAAGAGGATGACTTTCAGCTCCTAAAATGCTAGTGCCCTGCATTACCAATTCCACTGACGTATTGAACGGAAGTACCACAACTTTTGTGCCATTAGAAACATGAGTATTATTTGGAGGAGTGCCAGTGTAATTAAAGGGCACGAGAGGGACACTTGGAAAATCAGTAGTGTATATGCCATTTGATTTTTTGAAGAAGTAGGATTGGAGTAGTGCTGTGGTTGGCAAAATCATAGAAACATTATTAACAGAAGCAGAAAATTTTGAGGAATTATTAGGACCTTGACAAGTTTGGTTTTTTGGGCACGGGTTACTTCCAAGACCTACGGTAAAGAAAAAATGTTTGTCAACTTTTTGGGGCACGTTAGCAGGAAATCGAGCATTAGCTAAAGATCGAAACTTATTAGTAAAATTGGCTACAAATGAAGTGGAATTAATTGGTGGAAGAGTTGGGATTGGAAGATTTTTAATTGAAGTGTTAGATGATGAGCTAATACTTGCAGATAAATTATCATACATAAGAATTCCAGCAATTGTGGAATTATCAAAAGTGCCTTGGCCAGTGAAATATGGTCTAGCCGCCATCAAGAAAGTTGTCAGTTGGGGATTAGAACGTGTTTTAAGGAGGACATTTGTGGTTTGTCCAGGTGTAATGAGAATGGTATCTGTTTCAAAAGGTTTGACATAAACTGCATCGGCTTCCACGACTGTCATTGTATGATTAGCTATACTGAAGAAAAGGTCGTCATTGAGTGCAGCATTGATTATACGAAGCATATATGTCTTTCCAGGCTTTACCTTTAGCTTAAATGTGTCTGCAAAATGCAACATAAAGACATGTCCTCAGTTAGCCTGCTGTCAATATATAAAAGTTGAACGTTGAGAACCTCTAATCGATAATAACTAGTACCCTTTGCAGAACAATTGTATAATGGTCCAGGAAGACCATTAATAGTGTATGAATCAGAGACATTAGGTCCAGCTCCAGTTACAAGTGATTGATTAATCACGGCCTCGGTATTAGCATTCCACCACTCACCTGCATGCATATTAATTAAGTATAACATTTTTTACATCGTCGGGCATATAACTTAAACTCAATTATAATATAGCTAGAGTGACATATATTTGATGTTACCGAAAATGATGGGAACTTCTTTGTGGGGTTTGGCAAATGGATAAGAAGTATTATGCTGGGGATAAATGATAAGAGGTCCATAGAGTGTAGCCCTCATCCATGAAATATGAGCATGCCACCATAGAGTTCCTCTTTGGCCAGTAATGGTGAAGTTGTAGACATAACTTTGGCCAGTTTGTATCGGACATTGGGTGATGTATGCTGGTCCATCTGCCCATCCACTTTGCATTTGTCGAATTCCATGCCTGGTTGGACACAATATAGATTCCTATAACACTGGCCACAATAGCATAGGGCGAGTTCTGAACATTTAGCTGAATTTGTTGCTTTTGGTATGAACTATGATATATGTATATATATAAAAAATTTGTGTACATATAATTTAATAAAATATCACATTAATTCATTTGAACAAACTGATTCTCTAGATCCTAGATTCGTCTGTTGATGCTGGATGTTAATTAGTATTAGCTAATTTAATTATTTTCCAATTGAAAGTGGTGTACGAATAAAAAATGTTGGAAGCTAAGAATTCATACCAATGGAAGCTAACATTGTTGGAAACGTGATTAACAACCTTAACCACAACACGATCACCTTCCCTAGCAACAACACGAGGCCCTGGGAATTTCCCATTCACAGTGACAATTGTCTTTGTTTGGCATAGCCTAGTCACATTTTGCAATCTTATCTGCAACAACAAACACAAGGAATTGATCAAAAAGAGTTTACTTGAATTGATCAAAAACAGTTGACATGAATTGATCAAAAACAGTTGACATGAATTGATCATTTACTAAAAATTTTTAAGAGTTGCAACGTTATATTAAGCTACAGAAACCTACATGGAACTTGTAATGCCTTGTAACACCAGCAGTGACAAACACTGGAAATAGAAAAATGCTACATGTGAAGCAGAAAATAGCAAGTAAAATTGTTCGTGGTGAAAAAATAGAAGCTCTCATGTTTCTTCTTTTTTCTTTTGCTTTGTAACTTTCTATATTTGGAAAGTAAGAGAGATGTACTGTGAAAATATATGATTTCCTTGCATGGAATGATATTTGAGGAGCCTATGAGATATGCTTATATAGACATGTTTAGACGATATTGTTTGGTTAATAATTAGGTACTAATAGTTGTCTATAGTTCACTAGGAAAGAGATATCCCACCAATTGATAAGAGTGTAGCTAAAGTCTATTTTATTCAGTAAATCCTTATCTACTCATAACACTAAATGTTCTTACCAAGAATACCCATGATAAACTAGAAAGTTACATATTTCAAATTTTACTTATATACAATAATAATATGAAAAATATTTATACTATCAGTGTAATTTAACATGTAGTATCTTTTAGTCGACACTATTAGTGTAAAAATAAAAGTTAATTAAACTCCTTAAGTTGTCCATCTTGAAGGGGTTTCTAGAGATTTTGCATAATTTAGTTATAAATTTATAAAATCACTGTGGATCGAAATTCAACTGTTAATATCTTGCTGACCAAGATAATAGCTCTTTACTCTTCTCCTCCCAGGTCATATTCATCTTCATGCTAATTCATCATTTTCATGTAGGACTGTACCTTAGTTAGAAAATTATCAAAACAAGAGAAAAACAAAATCTAAAGTGTGACGTTTGGCCCGCACCTTTCTTCCAAGCAAGAGAAGAATGATAAGACATTAGGTCGTTCCGTTAAATTTGCAATGTGATCAACACACTACTTATTACTATTTCTTTGTCATAAAGCATTTTTGAATAAAAGTTTAGGAGAACCCCAAGATCATACTAGTGCGTTACGAGGTAGTATGTGTGTTGTTCTAATTTTTTTTTTCTTTTTCTTTTTGGTGTATTTAGTAAATTCATTAGGATGAATGACTAAATGCAGTAGCTATTTATTCATTTCCTGTTTTTAGTTACACCAACTACGTACCTTGTTGGGCACACACCGTACTGGCTGCCCTTAGTGATGTCATGACCTACTGTAATCAACATACTACTTACTCTTTCTTTATAATAAAGCAACTTGAATTGAAATTTAGTTAAAACCCATGATTAATAGTGTATTACGAGGTTGTAAGTGTGAGTTCTTTTTCCTTTTTAGTGTCATTAGTTATTCACTCGGATAAAGTGTTAATTAAATGCAGTAGCGATATTGTTTTCGTAGTTACACCTACTACGCAACTTGTGGAGTACCCATTGCTACTAATCGCAATTGGTGATTTCCATCATTAAAGAATGAGTTAATCTAGTTTATTCTACGTACTAAACTAAGATGGTAGCGAGATCACTTTATTCCTTTCCAAAGTAAGGATATGACAAAAAAATTCCTTTACAATCCGTGGAATTTCTTGACATATTCAATGAAATAAGCAAATTGTCACGATCCATAAATCACAATTACGCAGTCGTGATAGCGGCTAATATCCATTTGCTAGGCAAGCCAACATTAACTAACCAATTATTCAATTTAACAACTTAAAAGTAAATGATTAAGAATATAAGTCTGAAATACTTGTAATATAATAATCTGAAACCAATACAGTCTAGTCTAAACCCAGAAACTGGTGTGACAAGTACATGAGCTGTTAATAGTACTACAAATAAGGTCTGAAATAAAATAAAACTGTTCGAAATGAAATAAACAGTATAGTAGATAAGAGGGGACTTCGGAGCCTGCGAACAGTGTGCGGCTCTACCTCAAGTCTCCTGATGAAGCGAGTTTGGGCAAATCTCTACTAAATGCTGCTAGGATCAGTATCGGAATCTGCACAAGAAGTGTAGAAGTGTAGTATGAGTACAACCGACCCCATCTACTCCGTAAGTGTTGAGCCTAACCTCGACGAAGTAGTGACGGGACAATAATAATTAAGTCACCCACTATAAACTTATGCAAGCATAAGTAGAAAAGCAGTAATGGAATAGAGAAGCAGCAATTAACATGGAAAATGGATTAAAAAATACACAACAGAGGGCCCTAGACTATCATCTATGCTCAGATTCAACAACCAAGAACAATAGTAATATAACTCCTCCGTTGCGGTGTGCAACACGATCCCCTCCCCCCCTCCC
>MCJB01047561.1:169460-196142 GCA_002018475.1 Nicotiana obtusifolia
ATATATATATATATATATATACACCACTACTGATGCGGCATGCAACGTGATACCATACATAATCTCAATACCGTTGCGACGTTCAACTCGATCCCAATATCATAAACATATTATAACATTACAACCAACTACAGCGTATCTCATCACATAACGCAAAAAGAGAACTAAACAAATAAATTCTCTAAGACAGTTCAATGTACATAGTAAAGTGAAATAGACATATGACAAGTAAAAGAGGCTAACTAACAACATATAAAAGCAAAAAGCAAGTAAAGAAGGTCAATAAATAAAGGCATGGACACATGAAAACATATAGCAAATTGAGGCACGCAACTATAGCGACCCGACCAATCGTTTTGAATATTTGCATTCTATTCGGTGATTTGAGGTCTTGAGTAGCTTCATATGAGGTATTATGACTTGCGTGTATGGTCGGTTTTGGCTTTCGAATGGTTCGGGATTTGGTTTGGAAGAATGACTTTTATTTTGGAAGCTGTAAATTGAAAGAGTTGACCAAGTTTGATTTTTATGTATTTGATCTCGGATCAGAATTTTTATGGTTCTGCTGGATCCGGATGGTGATTTGAACTTAGGCGTATGCCGGAATTTATATTTGGATATTTTTAGAAGAATTTGCTCTAATTGGAAATTTAAAGGTTTGAAAGTTCATAGGTTTGACTGGGAGTTGGCTTTGATATTATCGGATTCAAATTATTATTCTTGAGTTGGAGTAGGTTTGTTATGTCATTTGTAACTTGTGTGTAAAATTTGAGGTGATTATGAGTTATTGAGGCGTGATTCGTGATTTTGATGTTATTATGTGTGATTTGAGGCCTCGAGTAAGTCCGTGTTATATTTTGGGACTAGTTGGTATGTTCCGACAGGGTCCCGAGGAGCTTGGGTGAGTCTCGAATCATTTCCATATTTTTAGAAAGACCTGGTTCTGGTGTTTCTCTTCTGCGCATGTTGGAGCGCAGATGTGCATGTGTGAGTCATGACCGTTATGGAGTAAAAGTATTGTGGGTTATCGGGTGTTATGTTCTATGGCTTTGAGCTAAGTGGGGCAAACTGCTATTGATGATCAGATTGCATGATCATGTGTTATTTTAGTTTTGGTCCGAGGCATACTTATGGATCGGTTATGACTTGAAGAGGTTGGTTTCTAGGATGACTCGAGTGAGGAAATTTCTAGATGCATGATGTATTACACTTCATGTGAGGGGTTGATCCCATGAGCGTGCACCGCAGTATTTTCCATGTTTGGGTTAGTGTTTAGGCTATGATATGTCTTGGATTAATTGCTAAGCTTCATGTTATGATGATTCTTATAATTGTACCCCTGTTGTGAGCTATTTGAGCCATATTTTGGAGGTTACGTAGAGGTAAATCTCCTGATCGAACCTGATAATTGCTACTTTGTAATGTATTTTCCTGATTTGAGCTGTGATCGCTTTGCACATGCATGCACCTTAGCATGTCACTTCTACTAGTGCAGGTGTATTAAATTTCTATGTTCTTTGATCATGTACATGTATTCTTGCATATATGCTTTCAACATGATATGGATTGGACTGGTAGCCTGTGACTATGCTGGGCGGATTGAGATATTGATTTTTGTGACGACACCGAGCGGATTGTGATATTGATTCTTGTGACCACGTCGGGCGGATTGTGATATTGGCACGTGAGTTGTCTGTTCGATTGACATTATTAGTACGTGAGTTGTTCATGCATAACGTGAGTTTTCCGTACAATGTGTGGATATGGATCCATCTCTCTAGGGTCTCCCTCTCAAATTTCTTCTTGATAGTGTACATGCGGATTGTGAGAAACCGACAGATTTCTGGTTGATTTGGGCTCTGGGAGAGCTGATAAGTGGTTTGGTTCGGTTATTGAGATTCTGATGTGGGCCTTAAAGCCATATTGTGATTTCTATTTGGATCGGGTTGCGCGTCGCAAGAGTTTGGTATTTGATTGTTGTATTTCATCTTTACTTGTAATTTTCTTGGCTGTTTACCTGATTTATTTGAATATCTTCTTTATATGCTGGATTGTTGACTAAGCAGAGTACATTAAGAAAATTATGTGTCCCAAGGTGGTCTTATCTGTGATTTCATGATTATTTCATATTACTGTTCGGTACTTGCTGGAATTTATGAATTGTACAGGTGTTGGCGCGTATCATTTATAATTCTTGCTTCTATTACCTTGCTGAGGTTAGTTATGATACTTGCTGGGAACATGTGGTCGGTTGTACTCATACTACACTTTTGCACCTTGCATTCAGATCTTGGAGTTGAGATGCAGTGGATGAGGGGAGCTGGCACTTAATATGTACCTGCATTCCTGATATAACTACACTTATCCTTGGTAGTGTTAGATTTGAATTCTGTTTATGTATATTTCAAACAGATATTGTGTTTATTTCATACCAGCTTTGTAAATCTAAGTCTTAGTGGCTTATGACTTGTATTACCAGTCCTTGGGTTATTTTATAAAATTTTCAGTTAATTCATTATTGATTTTCTTATTATTCTTATTTGAATTAGGTTGATTGTTAGTCGGCTTACTTAACAGGTTGGGTTAGGTGTCATCACCACTAGACGAATTTTGGGTAGTGACAAGTTGGTATTAGAGCCCTAGGTTCATAGGTTCTACGAGTCATGAGCAAGTGTCTAGTAGAGTCTTGCGGATCGGTATGATGACGTCCATAACTATCCTGGAAAGGCTACAAGGAATATCGGAAAACTTCTCATCTTTCTTTCTTATCATGCGGATTTGATTCAGTTTGAAGCTTATATCTTTGATTTCCTTCCATCAACTCGTATGTATGTTTAGCACTCGGTATCAATTGTGCATTGACGGCTTGTAATGTTATGGATGAGGTGCGAGATGTGTTCTTTGTGCTAAGGAGGTGGGCCAGTCTTGAGGACTTGAGGCCAGGTTTAGATTGCAGTTTGGACTCGGTGATTTTAGTTGCGTGAGTATATGCTTTTGGACTCACATGTCCGGTAGTGTCCCTAAGAGTGAGAGTTATGGCTCAGTGCGTGGTTGGATAGCTATATGGTGAGAATGATGTGACTGCAGGATGTGCTTCTTTGAATATGACGAGAAAATTTTTGTCTTAGATGTGAAAGGACTATGGGTGCTTATTTTTTTCTTGATGTGTTGGACAGCCTCATGTTGATTCATTTGTGGAATGAAATAGGTTCCTATGTTTAGTTGATGAGCTTAGATGCAAGAGGTTTAGCGATTGCGACCATGATGGGATCATAGAGAGATGCCAGTTTTAGGCTAAGCAGGTGGGTTATCTTCTGCAGGGTAGTCTACGGATGTGTGATTCTTATGATGTTTCTATGGAGAGTTTTCTTTCTACCAGTGGGTTATATGTGTTTCAATTGAGTTCAAATCGCTTGAGGAAATTGGCTTGAATGTCACAAGGATGAATTTGCATTTAAAAGATGATTTGAGGTGTTTTATGTTTAGTGCTACATGAACTTATGCAAGATTTAGTTGGATTACAGTGTGAGATCATGACAGTTATGGAGTAAAAGTATTGTGGGTTATCGGGTGTTATGTTCTATGGCTTTGAGCTAAGTGGGGAAGTCTTCTATTGACAATCAGATTGCACGATCATGTGCTATGTTACTTTTGGTTTGAGGGATATTTATGAATCGGTTACGACTTGAAGAGGTTGATATCTAGGATGACTCGAGTGAGAAAATTTCTGGATGAATGATATATTACACTTTATGGATATATGAAAATCTTGGAGTGATTCGGGTTGTTATTTATGGTGGATGTAGTATGCATGGAGTAGGGATTCACTTGGTTGCATAAGGTGGGGGGATACTTCTTGAGGTGTTTGTGGGCTAATACAGTACAAATGGTTCGGCTCACTTGTTTGTGTGCAAATGGGTTACAAAGAGTTCTCGATGATTTCCACCATGGCGTGAGACGGATGTTTTCTACGGGCATGTGGATTTTGTTATGTGTTGTGATTTTTTCCTGAATGGGGTCAAGTGGAAAGTTTCTAGCTGATGGAATATGTATCCTGCTTGTGATTCAAAGTTGATGATGGGGTTCTCATATTTTCATTTAATAGCATGATAGATGCGGTGCGACGTAGAGGATTGAGGTTTCTATGTACGATGTTGCGGTTCCGTTCATAGAGAAGGTCATGAGTTCTAGACAACAAGCACAGTTTTAGATGTTTGGAATAATGCTGGCACTATCTGGTATCACCTAAGGAGGATGTGTATTTCAGAAGGCGCGTTGTGTTTTGACTTGTGAATGCTTGACTAGTGTTACGATAATCGCCTGGTTGATCGACTGATGATGTTCAGATTTTGCTATGTGGCAAAAAAGAATTATGGAAGTAGTTCTTGCAAGATGATTGTGTTGAGTGATGTGTTAGTTATTTTAGTAGTGGAGTTGGGTTTGGATGTGGGCATTCTTGTATTCTAGGGATTTGAAGACTAGGAGGGTTCTCAAAGGGAGATTGCTCCTTGATTATGGACAGTGAATGTATGTTAAGAGGTCGAGGACTAAGTGTACGCACTATGGATTGGCTATTGTGTCCTTTTCGGAGGTTACTACCTATTTTCGGGAGGATTGGAATTGATTTGGAGGCCACGTGTAGGCCTAATGAGGATGTGTATTCTACATCCGGTCAGGTTTGTTTACTCAGCGTAGCTATTGTGGAAATGTGTGTCATCGGTTAGAGTGGATCTCATTTCTGTTATGATATGCTCCATGTTTTACTTTTCTATGCTACGAGGGTTATGAGATTGTTGACTATTTACACACATGATGCAGTTTTGTTTGGGCTTTGTGGTGAAATTCGAACGGGGTGGTTCTTAGGTTCTTGAATAGTTGATTGCCCTTGGTTATGGTCTTCCTGTTTGTGGTATATTGTGCTATCTGTTTCTCTATGGTTATGGTCATGCAGTTCGCATGTTTGTTGTTGATATTTACATGGTTGTTAATTTTGAGCATCATGGCTCGAGGTATTCTATATGGATCAGTTTCAGAATTGGGTCATGCATTGCAGCGGAGTTATGTTGGGATATGATCCATTGAACTTATTTCGTGTGTTGTGTTTCTTCTTTGTGTGATAGATTCATAGCATTGCGCTTTATGGTGAAATCTGTAGAGCTTGCAGGATGGTCCTTTCATTTGGTTCTCTTTACATCATTGGGTGCATTAGAGTTGTTGCTTGTTTGGTGCACAGATTGCACAGTGCATTGTTTAAGGTGGTACTGGTGTGGCATGTCAATCGAGTAGCTTGCATTGGATGAGATGAGGTTATTGGAACTGGAATGAGTACTATCAGATTTGATTAAGGTATGTTAGGAAGGATAACGTTACTAGTCAGCTTAGAATTTGGCTATGGTTCTTGTCGGGCGAGAGAGAGCTCCACCAGTTATTGATCTAATGGGTGGTTATGAGTTCTTGTGTGTTTCTTTAATCATCTATAGTGTGCGAAGGTTCAGAACAAAATTTTATTTGATATGAGATTTTTTACCTTTCCTTGGTTATTGGGCAGCTATTGTAGTCGGAAGATATTGCTATGAGTATCTGAGTTATGGGGTTTATCATGTGGTTATATGTACTGGAATATAGTTATGGCTTGATACAACTTGTTCAAACTTATATAGTGTATGGATGCAAGAATCGGGTCTTATGATGAATTCTGGATGTTAGAGATTGGGTTCTAAGGTTTTGGAATAAGGTTGAAATAAGGATCTTCAGTTAGGTTGTGTTGTCAGGCTTATATGGATTGGGTGACATGGGATCATCCCTAGATATATGTATGGTGAGTTTATATAGTGATTGATGACTTTGGAATGACTCTTGGCACGTTGAAAGACGAACATATGTTTAAGTAAGGGAGACTGTAATGACTCGACTAGTCGTTTTGAGCATTTGCATTCCGTTCAGTTGTTTGAGGTCTTGAGTAGCTTTATATGAGGTATTATGACTTGCTTGTATGGTCGGTTTTGACTTTCGAGTGGTTTGGGATTTGGTTTAGAAGAATGACTTTCATTTTAGAAGCTTTAAGTTGAAAGAGTTTACCAAGTTTGAATTTTATATATTTGACCTCGGATGGGAATTTTTATAGTTCTGCTGGGTCTGGATGGTGATTTTGAACTTGGACTTATGCCCGAATTTACATTTGGATATTTCTAGAAGGTTTTGGCGAAAATTGGCAATTTGAAGGTTTAGAAAGTTCATAAGTTTGATCGAGAGTTGGCTTTCATGTTATTGAGTTCAAATTTTTTTTCCAAGAGTTAGAGTAGGTTTGTTATGTCATTTGCAACTTGTGTGCAAAATTTGAGGGGATTTCGAGTTGTTAAGACAATGTTCGACATAAGTTTGGAATTTAGAAATTTAAAATAGTTCATTAAGCATGAATTGAGGCGCGATTCGTGATTTTGATGTTATTTTGTGTGATTTGAGGCCTCGAGTAGGTTCGCATTATGTTTTTTGTATGTTCGGACGGGGTTCCAAGGGGCTTGAGTGAGTTTCAAATCATTTCCATGTTTTAGGCAGACCCGGTTCTGGTGTTTCACATCTGCACATATTGGAGCGCAGATGCGGATACGCTTCAGTAGTGTTTGAGTCGCTTTTGCAAAGTTGGGGCATGGTCAGATTTTCAGCTTCTAGGGGTCCAAGGTTGCAGGTGCGTGGCTGCATCTGCGGAGTCTTGGTCGCAGATGCAGGATTTCGGCTCAAGGTGATTGTTCGCTTTTGCAGAAGTTTTACGCTTCTGCAGTGTCATAGATGCGGGGCCATTTATGCAGATGTAGGGTTTTGGGTCAGGTAAGTGGAGATCACACATGAGAGCTTTTAATCGGAGGAGCAGTTACACAGGTGCGAGATTTTGTCGCAAATGCGAAGATGCCTGGACATATCATATAATATTCGAAAGTTTTTGTTATTTTATCACATTTTGAGTTATAGACCTCGGATTTGGACAATTCTTGAGGCGATTTTCATGATTCAGATTGGGGTAAGTATTTTGACTCGAATTTGATTATTTTACATGATTCCATCTTTGATTTTTGCGTTTGATTGATGAATCTAATAGAGAAATTGGGGGGTTTTTGTTTAAACTTTCCTAAAGTGAATAACTGAGTTCTGAACATCGATTCGGAGTCGGAATTGAATAAAATTAGTATGATTGGACTCATAATCGAATGAATTGCTGGAATTTGGGAGCTTTTTCGGACTCTGGGGTACGAGCTCGGGTTGACTTTTTGGCTAACTTTATTTGATTAAAGATTCAACCTGTATCGTTTGAGTTTGTTTTCTATGGCATTCTTTGATATTTTTGTGTTGCTTTTGGCTAGTTTCGAGCCGTGCGAAAGGTCAATTCGTATGGGATAGCATTTTTAGAGCATTAATTTGGCTTGCTTGAGGCACTAGTTTCCTGAGTTTTTTGTGATAGCTACGCGCTATGAGTCGCGCATAAGTGAGGGGTTGATCCCATGAGCGTGCACGGGGTATTTTCCATGTTCGGGATAGGGTATAGGATATGGTATGTCTTGGATTAATTTCTAAGTTTCATGCTATGATGATTCTTATAATTGTACTCCTGTTGTGAGCTATTTGAGCCATGTTTGGAGGTTACGTAGAGGTAAATCTCCTGATTTAACCTGATACTTTCTACTTTGTGATATTATAGCTATGATAGCATATTCTGCACATGCATACACCTTAGCATGTTACTTATACCAGCCCAAGAATATGAATTTGATGTTCTTTGATCATGTACATGTATTCTTGTGATATATTTGCTTGATTTTAGCTATGATAGCATATTTTGCACATGCATACACCTTAGCATGTTACTTATACCAGCCCAAGAATATGAAATTTGATGTTCTTTGATCATGTACATGTATTCTTGTATATCCTCTTTCTATGTGATATGGATTGGACTGGTAGCCCGTGACCACGCCGGGCGAATTGAGATATTGATGCATGTGACCACGCCAGGAAGATTGTGATATTGATGTCTGTGACCACGCAGGGCGGATTGTAATATTGAGCATGTGACCACGCCAATCAAATAATAATATTGAGCCTAAGGCCACACCGGGCATATTGTGATATTGAGCTTGTGAGCACGGTGGGCGGATTGTGATATTGAGTGTGTGACCATGCTAGGCAGATTGTGATATTGGCACGTGAGTTGTCCATGTAGATCCATAAATTATTATTATTAGCACGTGCATTGTCTGTGCAACACGCACGTTGTCGTACGATTGATATTATTTGCACGTGAGTTGTCCATGCAACGTGTGGATATGGATCCATCCTCTTAGGGTCACCCTATCAAGTTTCTTTTTGATGGTGTACACGCGAATTGTGAGAAACCGACAGGTTTCTGGTTGATTTTGAGCTCTAGCAAAGCCGATCAGTGGTTTGGTTTGGTTATTGAGATGCTAATGTAGGCCTTAGAGTCGTATTGTGATTTCTATTTGGATCAGGTTGTGCGCCGCAACAGTTTGGTTTGGTTGTTGCATGTCATCTTTACTTGTAATTTCCTTGGTTGTTTACCTGATTTATTTGCATATTTTTTTTATATGTTGGATTGTTGACTGAGCAGAGTACGTTAAGAAAATTGTGTGCCCCAAGGTGGTATTATCTACAATTTCATGATTTGTTCATATTACTGTTCGGTAATTGTTGGAATATATGAATTGTACAGGTGATTGACGAGTATTATTTATAATTCTTTCTTCTATTACCTCGCGGAGCTTAGTTATGATACTTTCTGAATACATGAGATCGGTTGTACTCATATTACATTTATTCACCTTACGTGCAGATCTTGGAACTGAGATGCAGTGGATGACAAAAACTGGCAGTAAAGATGTACATGGCGTTCCGGATAGAGCTACAACTTGTCTTTGGTAGTGTTAGATTTGAATTATGTTTATGTATATTCCAAACAAATGTTTTCTTTATTTCATACCAGCTTCATAAATATAAGTCTTAGTGGCTCATGAATAATACTACCAGTCCTTGGGTTATTTTATAAATTTTTTGGTTAATTCATTATTGATTTTCTTATTATTATTGTTTGAATTGTGTTGACTGTTAGTTGACTTACCTAGCGGGTTGGGTTAGATGCAATAATGACTAGATTGATTTTGGTTCATGACAGTAACAAATTAAAGCATGAATTTAACAAGTAATGGCAAGTAGCAATTAAAGCACAGAACGAGTAATAACATGGAATAAAAGAAAGCATGATATAAATGGAAAGATGCAAATAAGTAGCCCGCATATGCTCTCGTCACTTTGCATATACTATGTCACCACACATAAATCACGTAGCAGATAGACCAATCATGTCCTAATTCTCTCACATCAAGGTTAACCACGACACTTACCTCTTTTTGGAATCAAATCAACAATCAACCACCGTTTTTCCTTTAAAACAAGCCTCCAAACCAACCGAGCCTAGCCAAATATCATTCTAACAATCCAATACGAGCTTTAGAAACTACCCGCCAATGAAAAAGGTTCAACCTTCAACTAAATTTAAAAAGTCAACAAAAAGCCAACCTGTATCAACGTGGTCGAAATCTAAAATTCGGACCAAATCCCGATTACCCATTCATCCCCGAGCCTGGACATGTGATTTGTTTCGAAATCCGTACTTAATTTGAGGTCTGTCAATTTACAAACTTCCTAAATTCTACCCAAAACCCCCAATTTCTACTTTAAAAATCATAGATTTGATATTAAAATTCAAGAAAAAGTAATTGAAATTGATTGATAACAAGTTAAAGTTGCTTACCAATGGTTTTGGGAAGAAAATGTTCTTCAAAAATCACCTCTATGAGGTCTAGTGTTGGAAAACAGTGTAAAATTAGCTAAGTCCCGAAATTCCCCACTTTTACCAATTGCGATGTCTGCAAATGCAAACCACTGAATGCAATTGCGATCAGTGACACAGTGTCCAGATGTCGCAAATACGACCATCCTTTCGCATTTGCAAAGGACCCACTCATCGTAAATGCGGATAAAGCTTCGCATTTGCCAAGCTGCCTGCCCAGTTCAGTTGTTCCAATTGCGACTACAAGATCGCGAATGCGGCCTACCACCAGTTCGCAAATGCAATAACTTCTTTGCAAAGCGAAGTCTTCAGTCACCCACCCCTTTTCGCATTTGCAAGCCTGATATCGCAAATGTGAGGCTCGCAACTTTGCTCAGGTCCTCGCAAATGCGAGACCTGCAATTTCACACCAGCAACCGCTTTGCTTCAGCAGTTCCAAATAAACCAAAACACATCTGTAACTCACCCGAGCCCCTCGAGATCCAATCTGAACATTCACACAAGTGTAATAATATCATACAAACTTATTCGCTACCTCAAATCATCAAAATAACATCAAATATCAAGAATTGATCACCAAAACTAAAGATTTTCAACTTGGAACTCAACTTTTCCAATTTTTCAGAAAACACGCTCGAGTCACCCGGGACCCCAACTAGACATGAGTACAAGTCCAAAAATATCATAAGAACCTACTGAAATCGTCAAAACACCAATCCTAGGTCGTTTATCAAAATATTCTCTAAGTCATTTTTAAAGCCAAAAATTATGTTTTCTTTAAAATTTCACATATAAGCTTCACAGCAAACGACACGAACTACACACGCAAGTCATATATCATCAAATAAGGCTATAAGAGGTCTCAAAACACATAAATGGAAGCTAGTTCTCAAAACGACCTATCAGTTTGTCACATTCTCCACCGCTAAAAGTAAAATTTATCCTCGAACGAACATAGAAATGTACCTAAACTGGTAAAAAAGTGTGGGTATCTACTCCTCATATCGGACTCGAACTCCCACGGCTCAATCGGCTGACCTCTCCAATGCACTTTGATAGAAGGAAAACTCTTAGATCTCAATTTTCGAACTTGCCGGTCTAGAATAGTCATCGACTCTTCCTCATAGGTCAAATTCTCATCAAGTTGGGCCGTGCTAAAGTATAAAACATGTGACCTATCCTCATGGTACTTTCGAAGCATGAAAACATGAAATATCGAATGTACCCCTGCTAGGCTAGGAGGCAATGCAAGCCTATAAGCAACCTCCACAACTGTCTCCAAAATCTCAAACGGGCCAATAAACCTCAATGAGAAGAACCTTCTCATCCTCCATGTAAGTAACCTACCATATGAGGCCTCGTACGGAGCCGTCTGGATGCTCGAGTGATAGTTGTTTTTGTACGCAAACTCTGCTAGAGGTAAAAACTAATCCCATTAACTCCAAAAATCTATACAGAATGTTCGTAACGTGTCCTCCAAAATCTGAATAGTGCACTCGGATTGTTTTCCCATTTGAGGATGAATAGCAGTACTCAGTTCGAA
The DNA here is from genome assembly GCA_002018475.1 of Nicotiana obtusifolia. Lineage (NCBI taxonomy): Eukaryota > Viridiplantae > Streptophyta > Magnoliopsida > Solanales > Solanaceae > Nicotiana > Nicotiana obtusifolia. The sequence continues at coordinate 180,860 of MCJB01047561.1, forward strand.
CCGCACACCAAACTCATGCTGCATAGTTCTCAAAAAATGTGATGTGAACTATGTGCCCCTGTCAGAAATGATAGAAAAGGGCACACCGTGTAGGCGGATAATCTCCCAGATGTAAATCTGAGCCAACCGCTCTGAATAATAGGATGTCATCACTAGGATAAAGTGTGCGGACTTAGCCAATCGGTCCAGAATAACCCAAACCGCGTCATATTTCCTCAAGGTCTGTGGTAAGCTTACCATAAAATCCATAGTGATGCGCTCCTACTTTCACTCTGGTATTTCCAATCTCTGAGTCAACCCACCCGATTGCTGATGCTAGTACTTCACCTATTGACAATTGAAACAACGAGATATATGACTAACTATATCTTTCTTCACATTCTGCCACCAATAGTGTTGTTTCAAGTCACGGTACATCTTCGTGACACTTGGGTGAGTGGAATAGCGTGAACTGTGAGTCTCCTCGAGGATCAACTCTCTCAACCCATCAACATTTGGAGGACAAATCCAGTCCTGAAACTGCATTGCACCATCATCTCCAATCACAACCTCCTTGGCACCACCCTGCTGCCCGGAGTCTTTCAACACCAACAAGTGAGGATCGCCAAACTGGCAAGCCTTGATATGCTCCAACAACGATGACTGTGCCACAACAAAAGCGAGAACCCGACTAGGTTCCGAAACATCCAACCTCACAAATCGATTGGCCAAAGCCTGAACATCCATGGTTAATGGCCTCTCCACTGCCGGTAAATTTGCTAAACTACTCATGCTTTCAGCCTTCCTACTCAATGCATCGACTATTACATTGGCCTCCCTGGATGATATAATATGGTGATATCAACCATCTCCGTTGCCGCAAATTAAGGTCCTTCTACTTTAACAGGTGCCGGAGACTCCGATGGTCAGTGTATACCTACATGAAATGCCATATAGATAGTGCCTCCAAATCTTCAGCGCGTGAACAATGGATGTCAACTCCAAATCATGCACATCGTAATTCTTCTCATGAACCTTTAACTGACGAGACACGTAGGCAATCACCCTATCGTCCTACATTAATACCGCGCTGAGTCCAATACGCAATGCACCACAATACCCAGTGTAAGATCCCGAACATGTAGGAAACACTAACATTGGGGTTGTAGTCAATGCAATCTTGAGCTTCTGAAAGCTCAGCTTAAACTCGTCGGACCATCTGAAAAAAGCTCTGGGGAAACTTGGTCAATTGGGCTGAGATAGATGAAAACACCTCCACGAACCGACGATAATAACCCGTCAAACCCAAGAAGCTCCGAATCTTTGTAGCTGAAGTAGGTCTAGGACAGTTTTAAACTGCCTCAATCTTTTTAGGATCTACCTTGATGCCCTCGAAAGATACAACATGGCCCAAACCGAGTCTAACAAGAACTCACACTTCGAAAGCTTGGCATATAACTGACGATCCTTCAAAGTCTAAAGTACAATCCGTAAGTGCTGCTCATGCTCCTCTTAACTACGGGATTAAACCAAAATATCATCAATGAAAACGATTAAGAAGGAATATAGACAAGGTTTGAACACACGGTTCATCAAATCCATAAAGGCTGTTGGTGCATTAGTCAAGCCAAATGACATCACCAAGAACTCGTAATGACCGTAACGAGTCCAAAAAGTTGTCTTAACGACATTCGATGCCCTAATCTTCACCCGATGGAAGCCCTACCTCAAATCAATCTTGAAAAATACATTGGAACCTTGAAGCTGGTCAAATAAGTCATCAATCCTCGGCAATGGATACTTGTTCTTGATAGTGAACTTTGTCAACTGCCGATAATCTATGAACATCCTCATCGATCCGTCCTTCTTTTTCACAAACAACACAGGTGCACCCGAAGGCGAGACATTAGGTCTAATGTATCCCCTGTCAAGCAAATTCTACAACTGCTCCTTCTATCCGTTCAACTCAACTGGAGCCATACAGTATGGTGGAATAAAAATAGGCTGAGTTCCTGGAAATAAGTCAAGCGGAAGTCGATATCCCTGTCAGGTGGCATGCCCGGCAAATCAATAGAAAATACCTCTAGGAACTCACTCGCCATCGATACCAAATCCATAGAAGATACCTCGGCACTAGAATCATGGGTCTAAGCCAGATATACCAAGTACCCCTTCTCGACAATACGTCGAGCCTTCATATATAAAACCACCCTGCTGGTGGAGTGACCAAGAGTCCTTCTCCACTCCAACCTAGGCAACCCCGGCATGGCTAACGTTGTACTCTTGTCGTGATAATGCAAGATAGCATGATACGGGGAAAACCAATCCATACCAAGAATAACTTTACCATATCCAACAATAGAATATCAAATACGGTACCGTAGCCCCTAATAGTGACAAAGCAAGAGCGATAGACACGGTTTACCACGATAGAATCCCCAACGGGTGTAGACACATAGACAGGAGTATACAAATAATCACGAGACATATCCAAATATGAAGCAAAATAAGATGACACATACGAATAAGTAGAACCCGAATCAAATAAAACTGATGTGTCTCTATCACAGACCAAACAATACATATGATGACCGCATCAGACAACTCTACCTTAAGTCTAGCTAGAAATGCATAGCAACGGGGCTGAGCCCTACCAATCTAACCCCCACATCTCGGATGACCTCTCATTGAATAGCCTCCACCTCTAGCTGTATGACCTCCACCTCGGGCTGCCTGATCCCTGCCTCTAACTGGCTGAACGGGTGGTAGAGCAATCGGTGCCGGAATCATGGCACGAGTACCCTGTTGTGGCATGCTACTCTGAATTCTGGGGCAATACCTCCTTATGTGACCCATATTTCTACACTCAAAGCACTTTCTCTACTAACATGGCTGCTAAAGCTGGGATTGACCCTGACGGTCCGAATAACCATTGTGATAGCTCTGAATCGGTGATGCATTAATAGGAGCTGAAGGTGCATTGAATGCTAACTGCTCATGACAAGACCCATAAAAAGCATGACTGTCTAAAGCACCATGTGATACCTGAAGTGCTAAATAAACATGTCTGACAAGATCGCCTTTGCCAAATGAACCCCTGCCTCCGGACGAGACACCACTAAAACCACTGATATCGCCTTCCTACTCTGGCCACGAATCCTCTCGATCCACCTAGCAATCTCCACAACCCGAGTAAATGAAATATCATCCTCAGTCTCTCTGGCCATTTGTAGCCGGATACTATATGTAAGTCCGTCAATGAATCTCCTCACCTTCTCCTTCTTAGTAGGGATCAAGATAGTTGCATGGCATGACAAATTCACAAATCTGGTCTCATACCGAGTAACTGTCATGCTACCCTGCTGAAGGCACTCAAACTGATTGCATAAATCCTCTCCCTGATGATGGGAATGAACTTCTCTAAGAACAACTGTGAGAAGTGAGCCCAAGTCAGAAGAGGTGAACCTGCTGGCCTGCCCTGAACATATACCTGCCATCACCTCTTGGCAGAGCCATGCATCTGAAACACTGTGAAGTCAACTCCGTTGGACTCCACTATACCCATGTTGCACAATATCTCATGGAAACAGTCTAAAAACTCCTGGGAGTCCTCAGGAGGTGTACTACCAAAGCGAGAGGGAAACAACTTGGTAAACTTGTCCAACCTCTTCAGTCCCCCAGCTGACATCGTGGGTCTCTTTCCCGGTTGTGTAGCAATAACAGGTTAGGCTGTCCTAATTGGTAAAACTGCTGGGGTCTAATACCCGTGAGCCAGCTACTCTAGAGTGTGAGTAGCAAGATCTAGGCTCCTCCCCCGCCTGAGAAATAGCTGGTGCTACGGGGAATACACCGGTCTGAGCCACACTCTCCATAAGACCAACCAGGCGGACTAGGACATGTTGAAGCACTAGGGTAGCGATGAACCCCTCTGGGACCTGAGCTGGTCCTACTGGCTCGGTTGGAACAGACATCTCCTCATGCTGCTCAATCTGAGGCTCGACAATGAGTGCTATTGTGCGTGCTCTAGATTGAGCTCTACCTTTGCCTTTGGCTCTACCTCGGCCTCGGCCCCTACCCCTGGTAGTGAATGCATCCTGGGGCTTCGATTCCTGATCAGCTGCAGACGGAGTACGTGTTATCACCATCCGTGAGAGAATAAGAGTAGAAACTCAATGATAGAATAAAGTCGCACGATAGAGAAAGAAAAAAGTGAAATTTTCTAAAGCCTTCTAACCTTTAGAAGATAAGTACAGACTCTCCATACCGATCCACAAGAGTCTATTAAGCTTGCCCATGACTCGTGAGACCTATGCAACCTAGTTCACTAATACCAACTAATCACGACCCGAAAATCCCAACCACGGGGCCGTGATGGCACCTAACATCCACTTGTTAGGCAAGCCAACATTAGCTAATCATTTATTCAGTTTAACAATTTAAAAGTAAATGAGAAAGAAAATAAGTCTAAAATACTTGTAATATAATAATTTGAAACCAACGCAATCTAGTACTAAACCCAGAAACTGGTGTCACAAGTACATGAGCTGCTAAAAATACTACAAACAAGGTCCGAAATAAATTACAATTGTCCGAAATAGGATAAATAATATACTAGATAAGAAGGGGACTTTAGGGCCTGCCAACGCTGTGCGACTCTACCTCAAGTCTCCTAATGAAGCAGGCCTGGGCAAATCTCTACTAAGCACTGCTAGGACCAAAACCAGAATCTGCACACCTCGACTAAGTAGTGACAAATCTATAACAAGACAGTCACTATAAGCATGTGCGAGCGTATGTAGAAAAACAACAATGAAATAGAGAAGCAGCAATTAACAAGGAAACTAGATTAAGAAATACACAACAGAGGGCCAAAGAATATCATCTATGCTGAGATTCACAACACAACATAGAAACAGAATCAACAACCAAGAACAATCGTATTATAACTTCTCAGTTGCAGGGCACAACCCAATCCACACATATATATATACCATTACCGTTGCGGCGGGCAACCCGATCCCATATATAATCTCAATACCGTCATGGTGTGCTACCCAATCCCAATATCATATAAATATTATAACACTACAACCAGCTATGACGTATCTCACAACATGACGCAAAAAGGGAACTAAACAAATAAAGTCTCTAAGACAGTTCAATGTACATGTAAAGTGAAATAGAGTAAGCAAGGCAATTAAACAAGTAAAGACATATGATAAGTAAAAGAGGCTAACTAACAACATATAGAAGCAATAAGCAAGTAAAGACGGTCAATAAATAAAGGCATGGATACATGGAAACACATAGCAAATTGAGGCAAGTAACGAATGAAAGCATGAATTTAACAAGTAAAGGAAAATATCAATTTAAGTATAGAACGAGTAATAACATGGAATAAAAGAAAGCATGTATAAATGAAAACATGCAATTAAGTAGCCTGTCCCGCATGCTTAACCCATGACAACACATATATACTTGTCACCTTGCATATACGTTGTCATCAAACATAAATCACGTAATAAATAGACCAATCATGTCCTAATTCCCTCAAGTCAAAGTTAACCACGATACTTACCTCTCTTCGAAATCAAATCAACAATCAACCGCGGATTTTCCTATAGAACAAGCCTCTAACCAACCGAATCTAGCGAAATATCATTCAAACAATCCAAAATGAGCTTTAGTAACTACTCAAGAATGAAATAGGTTCAATATTTAACTAAATTGAAAAGGTCAACAAAATGTTAACCCGGGCTCACGTGATCGAAATCCGAGATTCGGACCAAATCCTGCTTGCACATTCACCCTGGAGCCCAAATATGTGATTTATTTTGAAATCCGACCTCATTTTAAGGTCTAAATCTCAATATACAAATTCTTAATTCTATCAAAAACCTCCAATTTCTACCTTGAAATTCATAGATTTGATGTTAAAATTCATGAAAGAGTAATTGAAATTGATTGAAAATAAGATAAAGTTGTCAACCAATGGATTTGGGAAAACAATATTCTTCAAAAGTCGTCTCGTGGGGTCTAGGGTTAAAAAATGTGTAAAATCAGCTAAGTACCAAAAATTTTCACTTTTACCCAGCTGCAGGTATCGCAATTCTGAACTCTGGTTCTCAATTGCGTTGCCCGCAAATGCGAACCACTGGTTACAATTGCAATTAGCGCCACAGTGCCCAGATGTCACAAATGCGACCATCTCTTCGCATTTGCGGATGACCTACTCATCACAAATGCGGCCAAAGCTTCACATTTGTGAAGTTGTCTGCCCAGTTTAGTTGTCGCAATTGCGACTCCAAGATCACAAATGTGGCCTACTACCAGTTTGCAAATGCGATTACTTCTTTGCAAAAGCGAAGTCTTCAGTCACCCACCCCATTTCGCATTTGCGAGCCTGGCATCGCAAATGCGAGGCTCACAATTGCGATCAGGTCCTCGCAAATGTGAGACCTACAACTTCATACCAACAACTGCTTTGCTTCATCAGTTCTAAAATTAACCAAAATACATTTGAAACTCACCCGAGCCCTTCGAGCTCCAATCCGTACATTCACACAAGTATAATCATCATACAAACTGGCTCTCTACCACAAATCATCAAAATAACATCATCAAGAATCGATCACCATAACTCAAGATTTTCATGTGCCGAAACGTGCTCGAGTCGCCGGGACCCCAATCAAACATGCGTACAAGTCCAAAAATATTATGCGAACCTACTAGAATTGTCAAAATATCGATCCGAGGTCGTTTAGCAAAAATATTGACCATGGTCAACTCAAGTCGTTTTTAAAGCCAAAAATCATATTATTTTTAAAATTTCACATATACGCTTTACGAAATACTACACGGACTACGCATGCTAGTCGTATATCATCAAATGAGGCCATACGAGGTCTTGAAACACAAAAAAAAATAACTAGTGCTCAAAATAACCTATTGGATTGTCATACAAATGAAGTTTTTACCAAGTGGATATTGTCAATATGAGGTCGATCTACGTGACCTCGGTTTTAATTCCCACCAGCGTGTGGGGTTACGGTCAATTTTTAGTGTGTTAGAAGGATTCCAATTTGCACCATTTGATGTTGTGTAAGTATTGCAAACTAGTCAAAGTTATCCCCACAGTCATGAAAAAAGATAGCAAATTTATTATATAATCTTGTATAAACTTAATCGAGATGGAAGAAATACAATTTTCATACATTGTATACAAATATAAATATTTTCTTTCTTTAGCTCCAAAATTCACAATATCACCAATATCAAAATTTATTCAAGCACTTCACTAACTCCCAAATAGAACATAAATATACAAATTATTTAAAAAGTTATTTTAATGTAATCTATAACCTATCAAAAAAAAGCTAAAGAATTCAAAAATCAACCAGAAATGGCAAAACTTAACCTTAATTTCTTTAATAGAAAAGTTTTATGTTTAAATAAGCGCGGTAATTGTAATACATCCCTTCTTAAACCAAATTGCTGATTTCAAATTAGATGGTATCCTCCCTTTTAATTTTTTTATTAAAATATTATTAATTCTCATAAACACACAGATACATTCTCTTTGTAATTCATCATCATTTCTTTGTAATCTTAGATTATTGAATGACTTTAGCGGAATTTTTTCTTGGAGGAAATTTTTAGAAAATTTCAAAACTAGTTAGTAGTTTCACCTTCATCTCAGAAAAAGACAGTTATAATAATTCTGCATCCGAACTAAGTTCAAAGGAAAGGCGAGTTACGAAAATTATAAAGAAAAGAAAAAAATTTGAGAAAAAAGATAACCCTTTTCTACAAAACTCAAAGCAGAAGATTCTAATATACAAGAAATAAACTCGACCATAGAGCTCAAAGCATAACAAACCCAAATGACTTCAAAAGCGACATCCCATGCCTCTATGGACGCTTATGCAAATATCGTTCAATCTTAATTTTTGTTTTTGATATCAGAACCAAAGAAGTTTTAATATTCAAAAGTCTATAAGATGAAAAAAGGGGAGGAAAACATAAGTATTTTTCTTTGCTTTACACTTAAGAAATATGTATTTGAAACTTAAATTTGCTAATTTCAACAATATTGAAGTAGCCTTGTAAGACATTGACTTCCGGCAATATGGTATAAATTTATTTTATTTTTCAAGACTTGGCACTGTCACTCGCATATCTCATCAAGGAACTTGAATGAATGATAGAAGAAGTATTAATCTTCGTTCTATTTTTTTTTCTTCTAAATAAGGTAGATCACAATGGGCAAAAAAAGACATAGATTCGAGTACACAAAACGACTTATGATTAATTCTCCCAAAAAAAATTTCTAAATCTCATCACTGCAAAATATAAATATTCATCAAGTAGTCATTTATTTTTCTCGCGACCAAAAATCCCACCAAAGCCGTGGTGGTACCTTACACCACTTTTCAAGCAAGCCAACAACAGATATGAAGAAATAAACTTAATAGAAATAGTCTCAAACAGCGGAATAGTACAAATAGCTGAAGTAAAAATGACGATATAACTGAAACCACCCAAAATATGGTGTAACCGAGTGCATGAGCTCTATAGAGTGCTAAATACAGAGTCTGAAATACATACAATACTATTTGATGATTAAACAGTAAAAACAAAAGGTAAAGGATGAGACTTCAGGCCTGTGAACGAAATAGTGTCGCGCCTCATTTCTCGCGAAAGTGGGCTTTGACGTGTGAACTCTTTTAAATGGGTATTAAAAGAGATGAGTCGCCACATAACGATTTTAAGATGCGTTAGGGCATCTATTTGCAAATAACGTTGTTTTAGCTAGTCCGTGTCGTCAAAGATCGGGTAAGGGCTCAAATTACCTCAAAGAAAAGGTTTTAGGCACTCTTCGATGTCCACAACTACGGGTCCCGGCCGAATTTTACGTTATATGAGGATTATTGAACTATAGTTATCCAATTAATCATGTAAATATAAACAAGAAGTCCAAAACATCCAATTACAAGATGAAACAAATATTATGGAGACCACATATGTGAAAGAAATGGGTTACACATTAATGAATGATTGATAAAACCTTTTGATGATTACAAGACATAACCTAGTTCAATCTAAGTTCAAACGAATAAGTGTACAAATAATAACCAAAGGGGGGTCCTAAGTTTTTTAGACAAAATGATCACCCCGTGCAACATAAATAATACCTCACAAGTCCTTTAAGTCTAATGGTTGCTCATATTAGTCAGCGGGTACAGATTATCATATCCTGGTACCCAGTTTCTATCTTGAAGTGGTTTACCTAAAGCGCTCTATTTCAATTCAAAACCATATCCTATGTGTGGTTTACCCGTCCCATGCCTATGGTCTAGGAGACTTTGGACCTACTACTTTGGTAGTTCTAGACTTTTCTTAGACTGCTCAAAATGAGAAATTTAGGCGCGCATTTAAAAAAAAATAGGACTACACATCATCAATATAAACGGGGTCAAATTCACCTCCTTACATAGACTCAGGTGCACGCGATTCAAGTAGGCAGCTGTCACGATCCTAAATCCACATTAGGTCATGATGGCATCTAAAGCCGCTGTTAGGCAAGCCCACAAATGAAAATACAGTTTAATTACCCCTATTTAACATTTAAAACAAAAGTTCCTTTTTTAGAAGAACGAATTAAGTAAAAACCCATGCAACCGTATGTACTTTTTTCTCAACAAAAAATACCAATGTGATCATTACATCTACTGTAATGACAGTAATAATAAGTACATCAGTATGCATATGCTAAAAGCCCCCAAAACTCGGTGCTACAAGTGCATAAGCAATCTAGAGAATATACAAAACGAATACAACTACTATCTGAAAGGTAATAGACATAAATAATAAACAAGGTAGATGGGAGATTCCGGTGCTGCAGGACGTAGCAACGTAAGCAGCTCACCATTAAGTCTCTATAGAAGATCGGCTATGCGCCCACGTGACCACTGGTATTACCTGTATCAGTACCTGTATATTCAATGTAGAAGTGTAGCGTGAGTACGGAAAATAATGCGTACCCACTAAGTATCTAGTCCAACCTCGAAGAAGTAGTAACGAGGGGTAGACTTGACACTTACTAGAGGTCAAATAATAATAGAAATACATAAAGTAGACATGGTGAGTGTACAACAAGTAGCAATGAAGCAATTAAAAGTAACTACAGAGTCGTGATGGTGCCTAACACCACTTTTCAGGTAAGCCAACAACAGATATGCAGAATTAAACTTAATAGAAATAGTCTCAAACAACGTAATATTATAAATAACTGAAGTCAAAATGATGATACAACTAAAACCTCCCAAAATATGGTGCCACCGAGTGCATGAGCTCTATAGAGGGCTAAATCAGAGTTTGGAATACATGCAATACTATTTGAAGAGTAAACAATAATAACATAAGTTAAAGGATGGGACATCAAGGCCTGCGAATGAAATAGTGTCGCGCCCCATTTTCTCGCGAAAGTGGTATTCGATGTGTGAAATCTTTTAAATGGATATTAAAAGAGAAGAGTCGCTACCTAACGATTTTAAGGTGCGTTAGGGCACCTATTTGCAAATAACATTGTTTTAGCTAGTATGTGTCGCTAAAGATCGGGTAAGGGCTCAAATTATCTCAAAGAGAAGGTGTTAGGCACTCTTCGAGGTCCATAATTGTGGGTTTCGGCCGAATTTTACGTGATTATTAAACTACAGTTATCCTATGTTTTTTAGCCTAAAGGATCACCCTGTGCAACATAAATAATACTTCATAACTCTTTTAAGTTTTTGGGTTGCTCATATTATTCAGTGGGAACAGACTATCATCTCCTGCTACCTAATTACTATCTAGAAGTTATTCACCTGAAACGCTCTAGTTCAATTCAAAACCGTACCCTATGCGTGCTTTACCCGTCCGATGCCTATGGTCTAGGAGACGTTGGACCTACTACTTTAGTAGTTCTAGACTTTCCTTAGGCTTCTCAAAATTAGAAAATTAGGCACGCATTCTGTCACGATCCAAAATCCCAACCCGGCCGTGATGGCGCCTCTCATGAAGACAAAGCCAACCAATCCAAACTAACTTTATTTTTAACAGTTAAATAATACGAAAATAATATAAGTACGGTTTAATAACCGAAATTAGCGGAAAAATATAGGAACCATCCCGACTACAGCCCTCAGATCGGGGTGTCACAAAGTCATGAGACACTAATGAAATCCTAATGATAAAATAACTATTACAATATCTTTGGCACAATTGTTTGAAGAAAGTGGAACAACAAAACAAAAGAGATACGGGGCTGCGAACGCCAACAGCTACCTCGTAGTCTCTGAATCACCACCCTGACAAAAGTAGTCAATACCTCGGGGCGGAACCGATAACGCCTGAATCTGCACACATGGTGCAGGGAGTAATGTGAGTACTTTCAACTCAGTGAGTAATAAATATAAATAATGACTAAAAGTAAGAAACACATAAGACTTAAAGCAATCCATGATGGAATAGTAAAAACATGTAACATCTCAAATAGATAACGTGAAGTAAATGGAAACAACACCAACACAACCAAAAATGCAATGCAATGCAATGCAATGCAATGCAAGTCATGACTATCGTGGCGGACGTGCCACCCGTTCCCTGGGTACCCGGCGCTTACTGTGGGGGGTTCAGTAACGCAATATTTCGTGACGGCGTGTCACCTGATCCATGCATGTCACATCTCGTGGAGGCGTGCCACCCGATCCATTTAAATCATTTGAAATTATCATTTAAGTTTCAAACCGAGTTTATGAAATGAATCAATGCAGTAACAATACCCCTGAAGGGTTCACATAACTGGCGAGATGCCAAATAATACCCCTGAAGGGTTCACATAACCGGCGAGATGCCCAAATATGATGTAATAAACAATGAAAGATACCCCTGAAGGGTTCACATAATCGGCGAGATGCCCAAGTATGATGATATCAATGAGTTTCAATTAATTACGTAGTAAAATCATCATTCGGGATGGACCAAGTCACAATCCCCAGCAGTAAACGACATAACATAGCACTACGCTGTGAAATTCCGGGGTTTCGAACCCTCAGGACATCATTTACAAACATTACTCACCTCAAACCGGCTAAATCCTTAGCCCGCGACGCCTTTGCCATTTGAATTGGCCTCCACGTGCGTCGAATCTATTCAAATTCAGAATAATTACGTCACATTATGCTATGGGGACAAAGTCCAAGCGAAAATAATCAAAATTACTAGAAAATCCCAAAATTAGCAAAACCCGAGCCCCGGGCCCACTTTTCAAAAATCAGAAATTATCACTTCAACGTGTTCCTTATCTCCTCACGAGTTCAACCATATAAAATTTGTCGAATTCCGACACCGGATCGACCTCTAACCCTCACACCTAAGCCTTAGGGTTTTCCACAATTTGTCCCAACTTAAGCCACCAATTAATTGCTAAAAATAGTGATAAACTGAGGTAATTCCTCCAAAAATTGAGTTAGGAATACTTACCCCGATGTTTCTCTTGAAAACCCTCCAAGAATTGCTTCAAAACTTGTTTCAATTCGAGTTCTATGGCCCCAAGTATGTTTAAGATGACAAAACCTCTTCCTTTAAGAATTTGTCCATGAAAATCTCCTTTGAATATAGTTTTGAGGTTGATTTATGGTGATTCTATGGTGTTTGGAAGTGTTCCTCTTCGTGGGTAACGAAAATGGGTCTTATAGAACAAGATGGGCATTGGGTTCTACTTAAAAAGTGTCAAAAATCGGGTTTAAACACCCCTTTCAGGTCGAAAATGCGATCCCCAATGCCAAAAATGCGGTCCGCATTTCATCTTTGCGGTTCGCATTTTTGATCGCATTTCTCGCCCCAGTTTCTGCCTCAAAATGCGACATTCTGGGCCAAAATGCGGTTCGCATTTCACATTCTGCGGTTCGCATTTCTGACGCTTCTTCAGATTTTTTCCTCGACACAAAAATGGGCATAACTTTCTCATACGATGTCCGAGTTGGACTATTCTTTTTGCTATGGCTCCGAAATTTCGATACGGATCTAATGCTTCAATAAAATATGAATTTTGAGTTCATTTTCATAATATGATACCTCTTATTCTTGAAGGTACGACATCGGCACCTTCTTGAAATGCCAAAGTTAAACTCCATCAACCATCCAAAATCCATTCGAGACCCTCGGGACTTCAACCAAACACTCCAACATGTCCCATAACATTATTCAAACTTGTTCTAACCTTCGGAACGTTCAAATCAACATCTTCTAAATTCGCATCGGATTCAAGCCTAAGGATCTCAAAATCTTCTAAATCGCTCTTTTGATCTAAACCCGACCAAACCACGTCCGAATGACCTGAAATTTTTCACACAAGTCATAAATCATATATCTAAGCTACAGCAACTTTCGGAATTCCATTCCGACCCTCGGATCAAAATCTCGCCTATCAACCGGAAATCGCCAAATTCTAACTTTACCAATTCAAGCCTAATTCTACACGGAACCTCCAAAACTAATTTTGATCACACTCCTAAGTCATAAATCATCTCCCGAAACTAACCGAATCATCGGAATTCACATCTGAGCCATTTAACTCATAAGTCAACATATAGTTGACTTTTACAACTTAAGCCTCCTTGAAAGAGACTAAATGTCTCATTTCTTACCGATTTCACTCCAAATGTAACTTACTCAATTAATTTACATAAAACACTGATAACAAGGCATAATGATACAGATATTGGGGAAGACGGAGTAGTAACCCATGAGACGATTTACCGGGTCGTCACACATTCAAAACAAATTGGACTACACATAATCAATATAAAAGGGGTCAAATTCACCTCCTTACATAGACTCAGGTGCACGCTATTCAAGTTGGCAGCTATCACGACCCAAAATCCATATTAGGTTGTGATGGCACCTAAAGCCGTTGTTAGGCAAGTCCAAGAGTGAAACTACAGTTTGATTACTCCTTTTTAACATTTAAAACAAAAGTTCCTTTATTAGAAGATCGAAATAACTAAAAAGTTATGCAATCGTACGTACTCTTTTCTCAACCGAAAATACCAGCGTGATAAGTACATCTATTGTAATGACAGTAATAATAAGTACATCAGTACGTATATGCTAAAAGCCCCCAAAACTCGGTGCCACAAGTGCATGAGCAATCTAGAGAATATATAAAACTAATACAACTACTTTCTGAAAGGTAATAGACAGAAATAATAAACAAGGTAGAGGGAGACTCTGATGCTGCAGAACGTAGCAAGGCAAGCAGATCACCACTAAGTCTCCATAGAAGATTGGCTACGCGTCGCGTGACCACTGGTAGTACCTGTATTAGTACCCGCACATTTAGTGCTGAAGTGTTGCGTATGTATGGAAAGCTATGTGTACCCAGTAAGTATCTAGTATAACCTCGAAGAAATAGTGGTGATGGGTCAACTTGACACTTACTAAAGGTCAAATATTAATAGAAATACATAAAGTAGACATGGTGAGTGCACAACAAGCAGCAACAAAGCAATTAAAAGTAACTACAGAGCCGTGATGGTGCCTAACACTACTTTTCAAGCAAGCCAACAACAGATATGCAGAAATAAACTTAACAGAAATAGTCTCAAGCAGCCGAATAGTATAAATAACTGAAGTCAAAATGACGATACAATTGAAACCACCCAAAATATGGTGTCACGGAGTGCATGACCTCTATAAAGTGCTAAATATAGAGTCTGAAATACATACAATACTATTTGAAGACTAAAGCAATAACATAAGGTAAAGGATGGGATTTCAAAACCTGCGAATGAAATAGTGTCGCGCCCCCTTTTCTCGCGAAAGTGGGCTTCGACGTGTGAACTCTTTTAAATGGGTATTAAAAGAGAAGAGTCGCCACCTAACGATTTTAAGGTGCGTTAGGGCACCTATTTGCAAATAAAATTGTTTTAGCTAGTTCGTGCTGCCAAAGATCGGGTAAGGGCTCAAATTACCTCAAAGAGAAGGTTTTAGCCACTCTTCGAGGTCCACAACTGTGAGTCCCGAATGAATTTTACACTATGTGAGGATTATTGAACTATAGTTATCCTATGTGATCAATGAAATATTAACAAGGAGTCCAAAACATCCAGTTACAAGATGAAACAAGTATTAAGGAGACTGCATATGTGAAAAAAATGGGTTACACATTAATGAATGATTGATAAAACCTTTTGATGACTACAAGACATAACCAAGTTCAATCTAAGTTCAAACGAGTAACCATAGGGGGGGGGGGGGGCCC
>MCJB01047561.1:196162-222457 GCA_002018475.1 Nicotiana obtusifolia
GGGGGGGGGTGGAGTCCTAAGTTTTTTAGCCTAAAGGATAACCCTGTGCAACATAAATAGTATTTCACAACTCCTTTAAGTGTAAGAGTTGCTCATATTATTTAGTGGGCACAGAATATCATCTCCTGCTACCCAATTACTGTCTTAAAGTTGTTTACCTGAAGCGCTCTAGTTCAATTCAAAACCGTACCCTATGCGTGCTTTACCCGTCCCATACCTACGGTCTAGGAGACTTTGGACCTACTACTTTGGTAGTTCTAGACTTCCTTAGGCTGCTCAAAATAAGAAAATTAGGCGCGCATTCAAAACACATAGGACTACACATAATCAACATAAAGAGGGTCAAATTCACCTCCTTACATAGACTCAGGTGCACGCATTCAAGTAGGCAGCTGTCACGACCCAAAATTCATATAAGGTTGTGATGGCACCTAACGCCGTTGTTAGACAAGCCCACAAGTGAAATTATGGTTTAATTACCCCTTTTTAACATTTAAAACAAAAGTTCCTTTTTTAAAAGAACGAAATAAGTAAAAACTAATGCAATCGTACGTACTCTTTTCTCAACAAAAAATACCAGCGTGATAAGTACATCTATTGTAATGATAGTAATAATAAGTACATCAGTACGTATATGCTAAAAGCCCCCAAAACCCGGTGCCACAAGTGCATGAGCAATTTATAGAACATACAAAACTAATACAACTACTGTCTGAAAGGTAATAGACAGAAATAATAAACAAGGTAGAGGGAGACTCTGATGCTGCAGAACGTAGCAAGACAAGCAGATCACCACTAAGTCTCCATAGAAGATCGACTACGCGTCGCGTGACCATTGGTAGTACCTGTATTAGTACTCGCACATTTAGTGTTGAAGTGTAGCGTGTGTATGGAAAACTATGCGTACCCAGTAAGTATCTAGTCTAACCTCGAATGATATTGGGTCGACTTGACACTTACTAAAGGTCAAATATTAATAGAAATACAAAAAGTAGACATGGTGAGTGCACAACAAGCAGCAACAAAGCAATTAAAAGTAACTACAGTAAGTTCACGGATGAGTCTATATCAAATCTCTAAACACGTCATAACCGGCATTGAAGGCACAAACTCAATAATTACCAAACCAAATCCAGTTCCAATTACTAAGCACGAAGCTGCTGAGGTGAACGGCCCGTTCCCATAGGAATAGTGGTACTTATTACTGCCGAGGCGAATGCCCCGATCCCATAAGAGTAGTGATACGAACCTTCCGAGGCGAATGACCTGATCCCATAAGAGTAATTTATTTCACTGCCGAGGCGAACAACCCGATCCCATAAGGGTAGAGGAATTTACCTCGCTCACGGAAGCACGTGCGAGAAGAGAATACTTGGATCTATAGTTTATCAAATATTTCCCAACTTTCACAAAGTAGAGGCTAAGCTGATATCTTTATTAAAAAAAAACCTTGATCTCAGTCAAATCGAGAAAATTAATACACAAAACATGCATAAATGAAACAATTAAAGGCATGCTACGAATCTATGTCTACCCGGACATATCATGAATATAGCTACGTACGGACACTCATCACGTCGTGCATACTTAACTCCCCACAAAAAGTAGCAAACAACAATTAATACTCCTACGGGGATAAGTTCCCTCTTACAATGTTAGGCAAGAGACTTACCGCGATTCCAAGTTCTCAATCTGGCTCTTCAACCTCACTACTACTGCTCAAACAACGCCGAGGACTCCGAAACTAACCAAAAATCATAAAAAATAATAAATATATGCTGAAAAGTTCATAATTTAGATATTAGAGTAATTATCCAATCCAATTTGGAAGATTCCTAAAATTCACCTCCAGGCCCACGTCCCGGGATTCTGTAAATTTTGCAAATAAATGTTACCTATAACCTCACTAGTCCATACATGTGTGTTGTTTCAAAATCAGAGTCCAACTCAACTCCCAAAACTCAAACTCTCATTTCCCAAAACATGGACAAAGTTTCTCAAAATTTCACTTTGATTCTCATAATTTTGATGTTAAATCTCATGTATAATCATGTAAAATAGTTGGAAATTAAACAAAAAATCACTTACCCAAAGATTGTTGATGAAAATCCCTCTTCAAAATCGCCTCCCACCGAGTCTAGGGTTCCAAAATATGAAAAATGAGACCAAAATCCCGTGCTTTACATCTTATGTCCAGTCGCAGGTATCGCATTTGCAACCTGGGGTTCACAAATGCGAGCCCGCCAAATGTGCAGAAACCATCGCAAAAGCGATGTCCTTCACACCCCTGCTACAATCGCAAATGCGATATATTTTCGCAATTGCGAACATTAGACATCCACAAACACTAGATTGCAAATGCAAACAGCTTCCTCCAGGCGCCCATCGTAAATGTGAACACTGGGTTTGCAAATGCGAACCTAGCAGACTTAGCCTAACATTGCAATTGCGATCAAAATCTCGCAACTGCGAGACCTGGGCACCAGATCACACCAGCAAATTTCCAACTCTTACAATCATTCTGAAAAGCGTCTGAAACCCACCCGAGCCCTCGGGGCTCCAAACAAAACATCAATACAGGTCTAAAAACATAATATGAGCTCACTCGCGCGATCAGATCATCAAAATAACGTCCGAAATCATAAAACGGACCTCAAAACACATGAATTCAATATGGAATTTAAGAATTTCTAAAAACACTATCGCGCTTCCAATTCCTATCAAATCAACTTGGAATGACGCCAAATTTTATGTACAAGTCATAAATCACCATACGGAACTATTCCCAGGCTCGAAATCCCAAACGGACCTCGATAATACCAAAGTCTACTCCAAACCAAATTTAAAGAACTAGAAAACCTTCAATGAACCAACTTTTCACATTAAGCGCCGAAATGCTCCCGGATCACCCGAAACCCGATCCGAACACACGCCCAAGTCTAAAATCATCATACGATCCTATTGGAACCTTCAAATCCCGGTTCCGAGGTCGTTTACTCAAAATTTTGACTCAAGTCAAACTTGGCCACCTTAGGCCACTATTAAGGAACTAAGTATTCTAATTTCAACCCGAACCCTTCCAAACCTAAACCAACCATCCCCGCGAGTCATAAAACAGTAAAAGCACATATCGGGAGTCTTAGTTAGGGGAACGAGGATCTAGTAAGTAAAACGACCGATCGAGTCATTACATTCTCGACCTCTTAAACATACATTCGTCCTTGAACGGATCTAGAATCATACCTAGAGTGCTGAATAAGTGCGGATATCTGCTCCTCATGTCCTCCTCGGCCTATCAAGTCGCTTCTTCGACTGGTTGACCCCTCCACTGGACCTTTATGGCAAAAATCTTCTTGGACCTTAACTGGCGAACCCCAATGGCAACAGGCTCCTCCTCATAACCTAGACTCTAATCTAGCTTAACCGTGTTGTAATCTAACACATGCGACCTGTCGGCATGGTACCTCCGGAGCATAGACACATGGAAGACAAGTTGAACTCCCAATAGACTGGGAGGCAAAGCAAGCTCATAAGAAACCTCGCCAACTCGCCTCAACACCTCAAATGTGCCAATAAACCTTTGGCTCAGCTTGCCCTTCTTCTCAAACCTCATGATGCCTTTCATCGGCGAGACTTTCAAGAGGACCTTCTTGCCTACCATAAATGATAAGTCACGCGCCTTCTGGTCCCCGTAGCTCTTCTTTCTGGAATGTGCTATGTGAAGCCGCTCCTGAATCAACTTTACCTTCTCCAAAGCATCCTTCACTAAATCAGTGCCATATAACTTAGCCTCACCGAGCTCAAACCATCCGATTGGCGAACGACATCGCTGGCCATATAAAGCCTCAAATAGAGCCATCTCAATGCTGGACTGGTAACTGTTGTTATAAGCAAACTCGGCCAAGGCAAGAATCTATCCCACTGCCCTCCGAAGTCAATAACACATGCTCTGAGCATATCCTCTAGAATTCGAATTGTCCTCTCCAATTGCCTGTCGGTTTGCGGATGAAAGGCTGTGTTGAGCTCTACTCGAGTACCCAACTCACTCAGTACGGCTCTCCAGAAATACGAAGTGAATTGAGGGCCTCTATCTGATAAGATGGAAACAGGCACACCATGTAACCGGACAACCTCCTGAATGTAAATCTGGGCCAACCTCTCTGAAGAGTAAGTAGTCACCAGCGAAATAAAGTGTGCCAACTTGGTCAGCCTATCGGCAATGACCCAAATGGCATCAAACTTCCTCAACATCCATGGCGACCCAACTACGAAGTCCATTGTGATGCGCTCCCACTTGCACTCCGGTATAACCATCTGCTGAAGTAGGCCACCTAGCCTCTAGTGCTTATACTTAACTTGCTGTCAATTCAGACATCTCGCTACATACTCAACCATGTCCTTCTTCATCCGCCACCACCAATAATGTTGACTCAGGTCACGATACATCTCTGTAACACTTAGATGGATTCCATGAACCGCAGCATACGGCCCATGACCTCCTGGAATCCCCGTGCAGTCATGAAATCTACTAGGGCTGGCTTAGCTGCAGGCGCATCATCCTGCTCATCAATAACAGGATCCTTCACTGGACCCACTGGTGGTACAACGGGAGCAACTCTAGGATGCCCTCGTCCTATGACAGGAACTGGAGCCCTCCCCCGGCCTCTGCCTCGGCCTCTAGTAGGAGCTGGAGCCCACCCTCGTCCTCTACCGCCTGGTACATCCGTCGCGCGTGTTCTCACCCTCTATTAGAGATCAATAGAAAGATACTTAGCACAATATCAACTGCATGATAGGAAATGAAGAAAGATAAGTTTTCTAACACCCTATAGCCTCTCAAAGATAAGTATGAACGTCTCCGCACCGATCCCCAAGACTCTACAAGGCCTGCTCATGACTCATGAGACCTATGTGAACCTAAAGCTCTGACACCAAACCGAAAACCGAACCAAACCGACCGATAAAACCGAAACTTTTTAGGTTTGGTTTGGTTTTAGTTTTGAATTTTAAAAACCAATCAAATTAGGTTTGGTTTTGGTTTTAATCAAAAAATAACCGAAAAAACCGACTATAGAAGTAGCTATTTAAATTTATTATTCCATCTATATATATGTATATTTTTATATAAAATTTCTAACATTTTGTGGTACATATTAGTCGTTTATATTTTTAGTATATTTTTTTGCTATTATAATATCTAATTCTTTGACTTTAAATTCTAGTTTGATTGGTAGTTTTCTTTTGCTAAGTACAATTTATTTCATATTGAAAATAATCAATTTTTAATTGAGTACTTAAATTATTCATCACTATTTGATTTAATTATCATCAATATATCTTGGTAAATGACAGATTTCTCAAAGAGCAATTGGTTTGATAGTGTTACGTTGAAAATATAGTCTATGAAATATGTGTTTGGTAGTGTATGTCTCATATTTAACAAAAAAACCGATAAATAACGAAAAAAATAAAAAAAATGACCAAAACTGACAAAACTCAAATCGATAAAAAATCGATATAGGTCGTGGTGGCACCTAAAGCCTCTATTAGGCAAGCCCACAAGTGAAACTACAGTTTAATTAACCCTTTTTAACATTTAAAACAAAATTTCCTTTTTTAAAAGAACGACATAAGTAAAAACTCATGCAACCGTACGTACTTTTTTCTCAATAAATAAATACCAGCGTGATAAGTACATCTACTGTCATGGCAATAATAATAAGTACATCAGTATGTATATGCTAAAAGCCCCCAAAACCCGGTACTACAAGTGCATGAGCAATCTAGAGAATATATAAAACTAATACAACTACTGTCTGAAAGGTAATAGACATAAATAATAAACAAGGTGGAGGGAGACTCCGATGTTGCGGAACCTAGCAAGGCAAGCAGCTCACCACTAAGTTTCTGTAGAAGACCGGCTACACGCCCCCGTGACTACTGATAGTACATGTCTCAGTACTTGCACATTCAGTGCAGAAGTGTAGCGTAAGTACGGAAAATAACGCGTACCCAGTAAGTATCTAGTCTAACCTCGAAGAAGTAGTGACGAGGGGTCAACTTGACACTTACTAGAGGTCAAATAATAATAGAAATACATAAAATAGATATGGTGAGTGCACAACAAGTAGCAACGAAGCAATTAAAAGTAACTACAGTAAGTCTTTACATGAGTCAATATCAAATCACTAAACACGTCATAACCATCCTTGAAGGCACTAACTCAATAATTATCAAACCAAATCCAATTCCAATTATTAAGCAACCGATCCGAGGCGAACGGCCCGATCCCAAAAGAGTAGTGTTACCAACCTGCCGAGGCGAACGGGCCGATCCCATAAGAGTAGGGTTACCACACTGCCGAGGCAAACGATCCGATCCCATAGGAGTAATTTATTTTACTGCCGAGGCAAACGGCCCGATCCCATAATAGTAGAGGAATTTACCTCGCTCGCGGAAGCACTTGCGAGACGAGAAGAGACATATCTATAGTTTATCAAATATTTCCCAACTTTACCAAAGTAGAGGCTAAGTCGATATCTTTATTGAAAAACCTCGATCTCAGTCACAATCAAGAAAATTAATACACAGGATAGGCGTAAATAGCACAACCAAAGACATGTTGTGAATCTAAGTCTACCCGGACATATCATGAATATAGCTACGTACGGACTTTCGTCACAGCGCGCGTACATAGCTCCCCACAACAGGTAGCACACAACAATTAATACACCTAAGTGGATAAGTTACCTCTTACAAGGTTAGACAAGAGACTTACCTCGATTCCAAGTTCTCAATCCGGCTCTTCAACCTCTCTAGAACTCCTCAAACAACACCGAGGACTCCGAAACTAACAAAAAGTCGTATAAACTAATAAATATATACTCAAAAGTTCATAAATTAGTTATTAGAGTAATTACTCAACCCAATTTGGAAGATTCTTAAAACTCACCCCCGAGCGCACTTGCCCGGATTCTGAAAATTTTCATAAATAAATGTTACCCATAACCTCACTAGTCTATACATGTGTTTTGTTTCAATATCCAAGTCCAACTCGACTCTCAAAACTCAAATTCTCATTTCTCTAAACTCAAATTCTCATTTCTCTAAACATGGACAAAGTTTCTCAAAATTTCACTTTGATTCTCATAATTTTGATGTTACATCTCATGTAGAATCATGTAAAATAGTTGGAAATTGAAAAAAATCACTTACCCAAAGATTATAGATGAAATCCCTCTTCAAAATCGCCTCCCATCAAGTCTAGGGTTCCAAAATATGAAAAATGAGACAAAAATCCCGTCCTTCAGCTCTTATGTCCAGTCGCAGGTGTTGCAATTGTGACCTGGGGTTCGCAAATGCAAGCCCCACAAATACGAAGAAACCATCGCAAAAGCGAAGTCCTTCATACCCCTGCTACAGTCGCGAATGCAACATATTGTTCGCAATTGTGCACATTGGACATCCACAAATGCGACCAAAAGGATCGCAAATGCGAACCAGCTTCCTTTGGTGCCCATCACAAATGTGAACACTGCGAACCCAGCAGACTTGGCACAAGATCACTGGGTTCGCAAATGCGAGACTTGGCACCAGATCACACCAGCAAATTTCCAACTCTTCCAATCATTCTGAAATACGTCCGAAACCCATCTGAGCCCTCAGGACTCCAAACCAAATATCAATACAAGTCTAAAACCATAATATGAGCTTGCTCGCGTGATCGAATCATCAAAATAACCTCTAAAATAAAAAATCGGACCTCTAAACACATGAATTCAACATGAAACTCAAGAACTTCTAAAAACACTAACGCACGTTCGATTCCTATCAAATCAACTCGGAATGACGCCAAATCTTGCAAACAAGTCATAAATCACCATATGGAATAATTCTCAGCCTTGGAATCCTAAACAAACCTTGATAACACCAAAGTCTACTCCAAACCAAATTTAAAGAACTAGAAAACCTTCAATGAGCCACCTTTCCACAATAAGCGCCGAAACACTCCCGGATCACCTGAATCGCGATCCCAATATACGCCCAAGTCCAAAATTATCATACAAACTTGTTACAACCTTCAAATCCTTGTTTCGAGGTTGTTTATTCTAAATGTCGACTCAAGACAAACTTGGCCACCTTAGGCCACTATTAAGGAACTAAGTGTTCCGATTTCAACCCCAATCCTTCCACACCTAAACCAACACTCCCCAAGAGTCATAAAATAGTAAAAGCATATACAGGGAGTCTTAATTAAGAGAACGATGATATAGAAAACAAAACGACCGATTGGGTCGTTACACAAATAGTATGAGCGACATTCAGATTATTAGGCGGGCAGCAGTAGGTAGGCAGGCTTGGAGTCAAGGTATATTAAATCGTTCAAGACCTATAGGCATGATTTCTATGTAATTGAATGACTTAATAAAGTCTATAGGCAGTATTTCTAGGCAGATCATGTTGACGAAGCGGTCGATTTTAATACATGGTTTTATTAAAGATCCTATAGGCATGATTTCAGGCGAGTGACAGACCCTATAGGCATAATCTCTATTCGACTTACATCCGGGCAGTGCAGTCATTGAAGGCTCAGAATTATTCATTTTTTGTTACTATAAGCATGATTTCCAGATGAACTATGTAATAAAAAGAGAATAGCAACAATAGCATTTTTGATTAATCAATTTGAGATCATATAGACATGATATCTAGATGAACAAACACGATTAGCAGTTCCGACAGTGAACATGAAGTCTTATAGGCATGATCACTAGACGATCAAATTCAGGCAATGAATTTGTCTTAAAACGCTTATTTTATCAATCCTACAACCATGCTTTCTAGGCGAGCCACACAATTGAACAGTTTGAACTACTCGAACAGGATCCTATAGGCACGATGTCTATAGAAATGAAAATTCTAGGCAAATATCAGACGAGTTTGAGTCAAATATTATAGGCATGCTGTCTAGCAGTACATAGAGCATGTTATGCAAGTGGCGACTGAAACACTTTGAATCCTATAGGCATGTTTTCTACCCCTTCATGCAAGAACAAAAGTATCCTAGCCCCCAGTTTTCACTAGTCCCCAGCTATTGTTATTACAAGTTATTATAGGCCCAAATATAGTAATACAATAAGGGATTTTTACCTTCCTATACACTATTTAAAATCTTATTACCCTCCCCACTCAAGTTTCAATTTAATTACATGGTCATATACAATTTACCAATCATATATAAATAAGTTTTAAATGAGTATCCCTTTATATTAGGAATTGAATAAGGAATATCAATTATTTCCTTATCCTTTTATACTTGCGCACTGTCTCTCTCCGTCTCTCTGTCTCTGTCTCTGTCTCTCTCTCTCTTCCTTCGTCTCTCTACTCTCCTTCTCTGTTTTTTCCCCAGATTTTCTTCATTTGATGTTCTCTGTATTTTTAGGCTTTCTTGTTGTATAGAGTTTTCATGGAATTCATCAATGGATTTCAATTGTTTTAACTTAGCAATTTTCTTTCATGTTGCACAATTGGTGTTCAAATTGAATTTGTCAATTAATAAATTGTCAAGGTGTTTGACTCTCCACCATTGACAGTCATTAAAAAGCTTTATAGCTTTGAAATCGAATTTAGATTTTCAAAAACCATTATTTGTTTGGATTGATATTGTTGCAAACAATTGGGAATATTATTTAGAGTTTTTATCTCAATTTTAAGGGTGTTTTGGCTGAATTTTAGATTGAAACTCAAAGAAGAAGAAGAACACATAACATACAATATACTTATGAAATTGTAGTCAAGTTGTATTATAATTGTATGTAAATTGTATTCTGTAGTATTTATATATTTCTTTTTTATTTGAATGTTGTATGAAAGTTGAAAAATAGTTGTATAACGTACGAATCATTGTATAAAATTTGTATGTAAGTTATCAATACTATCTTTTTACATAAAGTTGTTGATTTGTATCAAAATGTATTAATAGAGTAAGTTTTGATTGGAATTTTAGAGAGAAAGAAGCACACACCAAGGACAAAATATATACAAATCATATACAAGATATATACAAAAGACATATTGTATAAAATTTGTATAAAAGTTTTATCTAAGTTGTATGATATTGTAGTTGTATTTAACTGGGTAGAAATAATGTATGAAAGTTGTAGATAAATTGTAAAATAAGTTGCATAATATATAATTAGTTGTATGAAATTTATTTTTACAATGTATGTTGTTGTAGCTATTCAAATTTGTGTTAAATTTGTACGAAATTTATTTTTAATTTGTGTGTTGATGTACCTTATATTGTTCTTTTCTCAGTTGATTTTATAATCTCTGAAGTCCGAGGAGATACTAAATTATGTTCAGCTGCAACACTCGATGTAGGTTTTCGTCGCCTGCTTTTGGAGACATTACCTTCTCCTGGTTGTCAAAAAATTTAAGTCTTTAAAATACACTAGCTATAGCATAACGCAGTGTTTGCTCAAGAACAAAAGTTCAACACAAGTTTCGAGTTTTCTAGCTAGTCGCTGGTCGTTTCTTCAGATGTGTTCTTTTATTTTTAACCATATTAATCTACTATGCTACCACTTGAACGAGACTTATACAAAATAAACAAAAGGTTTTACGGCAAGTAGTCAGCATAAATCTTCTCAAAAATCCTATTCCAATACTAAATCCGCCAGCAAAAAAAAGAAAAAAAAAGACCAACAAAAAAGAAAGATGACAACTTCAACAGTATCTCATGGATTTGACGAATGTATTTGAAACAATTATCAAACATAAATCCCTAAATATAAGTTCGATCTAGAGAGAAGAGGGGAGAGAGGAGAGAAAAAATAAAAAGGGTGTAACTAAATCCCTTGATTGAAGGCACTAATAATGGATTAGGAGCCTTTTAAGGTGAAATGTATATAATTTGTAAGTAATCCTTGTTTAGGGCGGGTGATAGACAAATTAGAACAATTTTGGTAAATAAGTTTCAAATATTGTATAGGAACGAAAAAATCCCATACAATAATGATCATAGGCCAGCTAAGACAGTTACAGGCCCAACAGAGATATAAATCAAAATCAAGGACACTCCTAGGGGCGTTCAATCAAACTTGGAGCCTCATGCGGAGAAGAAGGCCCATACTCCGGCTGGCTATCAATATGTTGCAGCTCTCAGCACACCAAACTGGCCCAACATAGGCCCAAACCAATGCCTTTCTTACCCATCAAAGTAACCATACAAGTGACAAACTATATGCTAAGTCAATTACGTACTTAGCTCTTAGGGATGTGGCTAATAGAGAAGCAGAAGCTTTCCAACAAAAGGCGCACAGACAGGATTACACAAGGTCTCAGCAAGCATAGCATACACATGATAGATATAAGTTATGTTTCCCAGAGAACAAGTTAAGAGATAGCAAGCCAAAGTTAAGCAGAATTTTCAAGTAAAGCATGGTTCAGAATTAACCTAATGAGGACTTTAGACATAAGAGTCTTAACAAGGAAATTTAGAGGAGTCATAATCATGAACACAAGTAAGGAGCGGTTATATAAGCAGGCCTTAAACATGAGAGCCTAATGAAGACATGATTATAGCTAACTTGCAGCCAAGCAGAACAACAAATAGACTAGTGGAAATGGAGAAGCAATTACTTAGTTTGAACAAGAGGGACTTAACATGCTGAACATCAGTCATAACACTAGTAGAGTTCAAGAGGCATGTCACTTGGATCAATAGGGCAGGCATGCATCTAGATTAACACCAGTTGATTTCATGTAGCGAAGGGAACTGAAAACTAAGATGTGCTCTAGAAGTCTTAGGCAGCACTGAAGAATATAAGGTTTGAACAAGTTAGGGAGCACACATTGAAGTTTACAAGTAGCAGGCAAGCATGTCATGTTTGTTTATAGGCTCAGGCAGTATTGGCACTTATAAATTACTTGATTCATGGATCAACCATAAGTTTTACACGAATGACTCAGCAGGAGGTAATACATTAGAACAAATTCTAGGCATAAGCTAGTTTATCACAAAGAATCTGAAACACGAAGAGAGATGAACCCATGACAAACAACAGGTATAAGCATTCTGGCATACACAAACATACTAGGCTAAGCAGGCCCAAGATAGACAGAAATCGAGGGCATACATCAAACTTAGAGTTTTAGGAAGGTTTTAATGCTAGAAAGCAAAGAGCTACAAGACAACTTCAAAGCAAATAGGACCATAAGCAGAGACGACATAGTAGCATATTGGTTCACTAAAGCTTAAGTGGAATAGATATACAAGGCATGAGCACAAGTAAAAGGATGAAATTGATAGAGTCAAAGATACTTACCAGTAAAAATTAATGAAAAAGTAAATGAGAAGAACAATTTCAGCAATACTCAACGATCAGTAGCAACAAAGGACTACGGGACCCCAATCCCAATGCGTCAGAGTTCACAAGAGCTTCGGATGAGCCCCGAGTAGTGCTCACATTGGGGAGGTTGCCAAACCAAATTCCGGTGGCCTTGGCTTTCAGTCGTCCAAGAACCAATAGTTTCAGAACAACATCAAGTGAGTGATTGAGAGAGAGTAATGATTAAGGTCCGTTCTAGGGGAATTGGGGAGGGGTTTAACTAGTGTTCGAATTACTTGGATTAAAAAGGAAAACATCAATTGAATCAGGAAAGAATCTCATGCAAACTGATTTGAATCGGATTAGGGATCAATCGAACAAACCCTAGCTCAAGACGGAGAACCAAAATAGTTAAAGATCTCACTAAATCTAACCCATATGACCTTGTTGTGAATGTGTCAGGTCAACAGCATGGCAATCATACAGAATCATAGTCAAACAAATGCCCGTTGATTAGCTCCCATAAATAACTCGGTACCAAACGCACGGTAATGTTGAGGAGATGGAAAGAATCGTTGTGTGTGTAGAAAAGAAAAGGAAATATGGAAGATTTCCATATTTGTTTCAGATGGAGGCTAGGATTTGGGTGGGGCGCCTGCTAGGGTTTTACAGAGAAGAGGAGGAAGTTGAGAGCATATGAGGGTGGCTGGAAATGGGGTTAGGGTTTGGGCTATAGAGATATAAGGAGGCGATAGGTTTATTATGGGTCGTTGATCTTAAAATGGAAAGCGGGGTAGGTTATTTGAACGGGTTCTGATTGGGTTGGTCATAAGGGGTCATTTAGTTTGGGCTGGGGTAATTGGGCTAGGGGTTTGGGAGATCTAGGCCTGGTAGCTGGTCCGAAAATTAGCCTTATTTGGGCCAGATTTTAAATAAGTGAAAGGAAGGGAACAATAACTAATAAATAATTAAATAAATATAAATATACTATTTATGCAACTTAATATTTTAAAAGTAATAACTGAATATTGTAAGAACAAAAAAAATGTTATTTTGACCCCAAATAAATAATAAACCCGATTAATTGTAAAGTATAAGCTATTATTACAAAAATTATAAATAAGAATAAAAATGCAAATATAATCATATAAATGAAGTAAATTATTTTAAAATATGCTTGTGGGTATAAATAATTAATTTAAATTACTCAAAATAATTTGGGAAATAATTAGTAAATATTGAATAATTAAAAATGTAAGAAATCAGTTTAAAAGGATTGAAAATTATAAAATTACATATATGACCCTATAAGTTGGGTAATAGCGGAAAATGATATGTTGAAAGTATATGAAACACTTTATAAAATATGAGGGCAAAATTGGATATCAACATCTGCTCCTTTGTATCTGGGAATGATGAAAGAATTGTCTGGTAAAGAAAAATGATGACCAATTTTGTCCGAATGAACAAGGATGGAGTATGAGATGTTTAAAAAATGGGGGCCAAACTTTGGTCCTTGAGTTGCCTGCATATTCCTGGTATTATGGGAATTAGGCTGTGTGTAGTTCTAGATCCAACGGTGGACAAGAGCGATGGAGTCGTTACAAAGGTCTTATGTTTTGAAGAATGATTTTCTCTGGTAGAGCAATGTCACAAGTAGTGGATAATTTCATGTGAAGTTATGAATGCGTGATCGAATGTTATGGATGCAGGCAACAAATGTTTGAGCGGTTACGGGATAAAGAATAGTTAGTTGCTGGTTATCGTTACATTTGAGATAATCAAAGGATGTCAACATTGTGAACGGAAACTGGAGCGAGAATTACTCCTATTTGTAAAATAGTTATCTTCCGAGTTACCTGCAAAACTTAAAATAGCACGCGAATATATATAAATATTGCATAGAATTAAACATGATGCAAATTCTCTTCGGACCATGAAAGTTGTCTTTCGGACGATGAGGATGATGTCCTTAGACCATGACGTCCTGGGCCATGGAGCGTATGATAAGGGATTCACAGGCCATGAAATGGTATCCTCCGGCCATGAGGATGGTGCCTCTGGGCTATGACGCCTTCGAATAATGATATGCAGTTTTGAGAGATCCTCAGACCATGGCATGTGTCTTCGGGCTATGAGAATGATGCCTTCGGACAATGACGCCTTCAAACATTGTGGCGATGTTTCAGCCCATGAAATGCAAGGATGCAGCGATATTGATTTCTAGATAGAGGGACAAGTGATGCTTAGTCATATGTGAGAACGAGAAAAGGCAGTGATTAGCTTGCATGAGATGAGGGCAGTGCTTAGCCCTATGCTAGTGAAAAGGCAGCGTTTAGCCTTATGCAATAATGGAGGCAGTGCTTAGCCTCATGCAATTTAATGAGGTCAGTGCTTATCCCTATACAAAGAAAAGGCTGTGTTTAGTCTTATGCAATGATAGAGGCAATGCTTAGCCTCATTTAATGTAATGAGGGCATTGCTTAGCCCTATGCAGAGAGAAGGCAGCGTTTAGCCTTATGCAATAATTGAGGCAGTGCTTAGCCTCATGAAATGTAATAGAGACAGTGCTTAGTCTCATGCAATGTAATGAGGGCAGTGCTTAGCCCTATACAGAGAAAAGGTAGCATTTAGCCTTATGCAATAATGGAGGGAGTGCTTAGCCTCATGAAATATAATAGAGATAGTGCTTAGTCTCATGCAATGTAATGAGGGCAGTGCTTAGCCCTATGCATAGAAAAGGCAGTGTTTAGCCTTATGAAATAATGGAGGCAGTGCTTAGCCTCATGCAATGTAATGGAGACGGTGCTTAGCCTCATGCAATGCAATGAGGGCAGTGCTTAGCCCTATGCAGAGAAAGTGCAGCGTTTAGCCTTATGCAATAATGGAGGCAGTGCTTAGCCTCATACAATATAATGGAGACAGTTCTTAGCCTCATGCAATGTAATGAGGGCAGTTCTTAGACCTATGCAGAGAAAAGGCAGCATTTGGTCTTACTGAATAATAGGGGTCGTGCTTAGCCTCATGTAGTGTAATGAGGGCAGTGCTTATCCCTATGCAGAGAAAGGAAGTGTTTAGCTTTACGCAATAATGGAGGCGATGCTTAGCTTTATACAGAGAAAGGCAGTGTTTAGCCTTATGCAATGATAGAGGCAGTGCTTAGATTCATGCAATGTAATGAGAATTACTCTATTTTGGCAATCCTTGATGTAATGAGATTGATGAAACTCGAAATAGCCCTAGAGAGTTTCCCCTGTTGACGTTCGGACCATGGTGCAGTATTCGAGCATAGCAAATGATAACTTCTCGTGCCACTGCTTGTAATTGTCCACCATCTTCCTCAATATCTTCTTAATGTTCTTGTTGGCGGCTTCTATGGCTCCATTCGTTTGTGGCCTATATGTTGTAGAGTTTCGATGCTTAATTTTGAATGTTTCACATATGGCTTTCATCAAATCACTATTCAGATTGGCGGCATTATCGGTAATGATTGATTCAGGCATTCCGAATCAGCAGACAATACAGTCTCGGACAAAATCTGCTACGACTTTCTTAGTCACAGGTTTGTAGGAGGCAGCTTCGACCTATTTGTGATGTAATCTATGGCTACCAAAATAAATCTGTGTCTGTTGGAAGCAGCGGGATCGATCGGTCCGATGACATTCATGCCCCAGGCTGAGAAAGTCCAGAGTGAACTTGTCATGTTGAGTTCATTGGGTGGTACTCGTATCATATCAGCACGCACCTGACACTGGTGACACTTCTTTACATATTTGATGCAGCTAGTCTCCATGGTTATCCAGAAATATCCTGTCCTTATTATCTTATTGGCTAGAACAAACTCATTCATGTGAGGTCTGCAGGTTCCGGCATGTATCTCTTCGAGAAACCTCTTCCTTGGCATCGACATAGCTTAGCAAACCCAAGTCAGGAGTCCTTCTATACAGAATTCCTCCGCTTTGAAAGAAGTGGTTGGCTAATCCGCGAAGTGTGCGCTTCTGGGTATTTATAGCGTTTTCCAGGTATTCTCCTTTTTCCAAATACTCCTTGATATTGTGAAACCATGGATTCCCACTGAACTCTTCTTAGACATGAGTGCAGTTTCTATTGGGATGGGATCAATATAGTTCTTGTCTAGATGTTACATCATGGAATACAAGGTAGCCAGCACATCCACGAACTCGTTCTAAATTCTAGGAACATGTTTGAACTCTATATTTTTGAACCTCTTGATTAAAACTTGCACATAGTGTAGGTATGGCAATATATTGGTGTTCTTGGTGGCCCATTCTCCGAGTACCTGATGTATTAGCAAATCTGAATCTCCGATTACCAGCAATTCCTGAATATTCATGTCGATGTCCAATCTAAGTCCCAAAATTCAAGCCTCGTATTCCGCTATATTGTTGGTGCACGGGAACCTGAGCTTGGTGGATACCGAATAATGTTGACCGATTTTTTATACTAAGACAGCTCCATTGCCCACTCCTTTGATGTGTGCGGCTCGGTCGAAAAATATCCTCCAACCATCATATGCTTCGGCAATATCCTTTCCTATGAAAATACCTCCTTGTCAGGAAAATACGTCTTCAATGGCTTGTATTCCTCGTCCACGGGGTTCTTCGCCAAGTGATCGGCCAACGCTTGCCCCTTACTACCTTCTGAGTTACATAGATGATGTCGAACTCACTTAGTAGTATTTGCCACTTTGCTAGTTTGCCCGTAGGCATAGGCTTCTGAAAGATGTATTGTAGCGGATCCATCCTTGATATGAAGTATGTGGTATATGCATAGAAATAATGTTTCAGCTTCTGGGCTATCCATGCCAGGGTGCAACAGGTACGTTCCAATAGGAAATACCAAGCTTCTTAAGGCATGAACTTCTTTTCAGATAGTATATTGCTTGCATTTTTCTTCCAGTCTCATCATGTTGTCCCAAAATGCCACCAAAGGCTCCATCCAAAATGGATAGATACAATAGAAAAGGTCTCCCGAGTTCAGGTGGGACCAACACAAGCAGTTTGGACAGATACTCCTTAATCTTATCGAAAGCCTTTTTACACTCTTTAGTCCAACTTGTTGCAGCATCCTTCCTGGTATCTTGAAGATTGGCTCACATATTACTGTTGACTATTCTATAAAGCGGCTGATATAATTGAGACAGCCTAAGAAACTCATTACATCCTTATTGTTCGTTGGTGGCGGCAAATCCTGAATAGCTTTGATCTTTGATGAGTCCAACTCAATGCCGCGGCAACTGACGCTGAAACCTAACAACTTCCTGACAGGGACTCTAAAAGCACATTTTGCAGGATTCAACTTCAGATTGTACTTTTATAGTCGGTCAAAAAACTTTCTCAGGTCTACTATGTGATCCGATCTCTTCTTAGACTTGATGATGACATTATTCACGTACACCTCTATTTCCTTTTGTATCATATCATATCATGAAAGAGAGTGGTCATGGCCCTCATGTAGGTTTGCCCAGTATTCTTCAAACCAAACGGCATCATCTTGTAGCAGTATATTCCCCATGGTATGATGAAGGGTGTCTTTTCTGCGTCCCCTTCGTCCATCCAGATCTGGTGGTACCCTACGAAGCAATCAACAAAGGATTGGAGTTCATGCTTGGTGCTATCGATCAATATGTGTATGTTGGGTAGCGGGAAATCATTATAAAAGAGGAGTCATCTCTATCTTGTCGAACAGGAAGGCAGCCCTCTTTTCATCCCAAAACATGGTGGCTGCCTCAATTAATTCTCTGTTTGGCCGAATGTTCAACAAGGACGGTAAATTACCCAATACTCTTCTTACGTGGTTTCTGTCACACGACGCGAGGTCATTCCACCAATCAATCAGCAGAGGTGGGATATTCTGGACCATGCCAAACCTGGGAATTTTGTGCTTCATTTTCTGCAAATAAATAAAAGGTTAGCCCTTTCCCCTGCAAGATTTGATTATTTACGCAATAATGGTCAACATGTTGGCACATTTTCTCCAAGTAATGCACATAACATTATTGTGCCCTTGGGGATTGTGGAAATCATTTTGGACTTTGGACAAGACTTATCTAAATGGATTAATGCGTCATTGACGATTTAATCCATACTAGGTTTTAACATGATGCATGTATATTTTAAATCAGAGTGGGGTTTCTAAGAAAATCTAGACTGATATTCTCAAGCGGACAACTTGAGAGGGAAAGGCACGAGACCGTCAACTGCACCACTGATTGACTAGTCTACCGCTAATAAGTCTTTCCGGTCTAAAAAGGGTATTTTTAGGAGAGCAGGGACACTCATCAAGCGCCTCTATGTCGATAATAGAAACGAGTGGAGTATGATGTTGAAAGCATGCTTATGCGAAAATAATAAAATGTAGCCAAATATTTTGCATGGTGAAAGCACATATGAGAAGTAAATAATGTGATAAAATGAACAAGAAAAAGAAGGGAAGAAGGAAAAAAAAGAAGCTAGCATATGTTCGCAAAAATTCAAGAAACATAATTAGATGAAGCAAATAAAGGGGATAGGGATGGGAGATCCATGATATAGTAATTTCAAGCAAATAAAGGGGGTAGGAAGAGGGATGTACGTGAAAGAAGTCAAATAACTCAGCAATCCACACAAGCGAAAATTCTTTATGGTAAGAGCCTATGTATATCCCCAGCAGAGTCGTGACGCTGTCGTGTCGCGTTTTCTAGCAAAATTAGGCTTCGACGTATAACAACTCTTTTAAATTGGTATTAAAAGAGAAGAGTCACCACCTAACGATTTTAAGGTGCGTTAGGGCATCTATTTGCAAATAACTCTTTTTTAGCTAGTTCGTGTCACAAAAGATCGGGTAAGAGCTCAAATTACCTCAAAGAGAATATGTTAGGCACTCTTCGAGGTCTACAACTGTGGGTCCAGGCCGAATTTTATGCTATGTGGGGATTATTGAACTATACTTATCCTTTGTGATCATGTAAATTGTAACAACGAGTCCAAATCATCCAATTACAAGATGAAACAAGTATCAAGGAGACTGCATATGTGAAAGAAAAGGGTTACACATCAATGAATGATAGGTACAACCGTTTGAGTATTACAAGACATAACCTAGTTCAATCTAAGTTCAAACGAATAAGTATACAAATAATAACCAGGGAGATCCTAAGTTTTTAGCCTAAAGGATCACCTAGTGCAACATAAATAATACTTCGTAACTCCTTTAAGTGTAAGGGTTGCTCATATTATTCAGTTGGCACAGACTATCCCAATTACTATCTTGAATTAATTTACATAAAGCACTCTAGTTCAATTATAAATCGTACCCTATGCATGCTTTACCCGTCCCATGCTTATGGTCCAAGAGGCTTTGGACCTACTATTTTGGTAGTTCTAGACTTCACTTAGGCTGCTCAAAATGAGAAAACTTGGCACGCATTCAAAACAAATAGGACTACACATAATCACCATAAAAGGGGTCAAATTTCACCTCCTCACATAGACTCGGGTGCACGCAATTCAAGTAGGAAGACAGTTATGAGCGACATTCAGATTATTAGGCGGGCAGTAGTAGGTAAGCAGGCCTGGAGTCAAGGTATATTAAATCATTCAAGACCTATAGGCATGATTTTTATGTAATTGAATGACTTAATAAAGTATTATCGGCAATATTTTTAGGCAGATTATCTTGACGAAGCAGTTGATTTTTTAATACAAGGTTTAATTAAAGATCCTATAGGCATGATTTCTAGGCGAGTGACAGCACCCTATAGGCATAATCTCTATTCGACTTGCATCTGGGCAGTGCAGTCCTTGAAGGCGTAGAATTATTCATTTTTTGTTCCTACAGGCACGATTTCTAGATGAACTATGTAATAAGAAGAGAATTGCAACAATAGCAGTTTTGATTAATCAATTTGAGATCCTACAAACATGATATCTTGATGAGCAATCGCGATTAGTAGTTCCGACAGTGAATGTGAAGTCCAATAGGCATGATCTCAAGACGGTCAAAGTCAAGCAATTAAGTTGTCTTACAACGCAAGTTTATTTTATCAATCCTACAGCTGTGTTTTCTAGGTGATCCACTACTCGAACGAGATCCTATAGGCATGTTATCTATAGAAGTGAACATGCTAGGAAAATATTAGACGAGTTTGAGTCAAATCCTATAGGCAAGCTGTCTAGAAATACATAGAGCATGTTATGCAATTAGCGAGTAAAACACTTTGACTCCTATAGGCATGTTTTCTACCCCTTTATGCAAGAAATAAAGTATCCTAGCCCCCAGTTTTCACTAATCCCCAGTAGTTGTTTTTACAAGTTATTACATGCCCAAATTAGTAATATAATAATGATCACAGGCCAGCTAACACAGTTACAAGCCCAGTATTGATACGAATCAAAATCAAGGACACTCTTGGGCTTTCAACCAAACTTGGAGCCTCATGCGGACAAAAAGGCCCATATTCTAGCTGGCTATCAATATGTTGCAGCTCTCAGCAGCAAACTGGCCCAACAATAAGGCCCAAACTAAAACCTTGCTTACCCATCAAATTAACCATACAAGTGACAAATTATATGCTAAGTCGATTACGCACTTAGCTCTTAGGGCTGTAGCTAACAGAAAAACAGAAGCTTTCCAAACCAAAGGCATACAAGCGGTATTACACAAGGTCTCAGCATGCATAACATACACAGGATAGATACAAATTATATTTCCTAGAGAACAAGTTAAGAGATAGCAAGGCAATGTTAAGCAGAATTTCCAAGTAAAGCATAGTTCAGAATTAACCTAAAGGGGACTTTAGACATAAGAATCTTAACAAGGAAATTTAGAGGAGTCATAATCATGAACATAAGTAAGGAGCGGTTATACAAGAAAGCCTTAAACATGAGAGCCTAATGAAGACATGATTACAGCTAAATTGCAGTCAAGCAGAACAACAAATAGACTAGTGGACATGGGGAAGCAGTTACTTAGTTTGAACAAGAGGGACTTACATGCTGAACATCAGTCATAACACTAGAAGAGTTCAAGATGCATGTCACTTGGATCAACACGGCAGACATGAATCTAGATTAACACTAGTTGATTTCATGTAGGGAAGGGAACTGAACACTAAGATATGCTTTAGAAGTCTTAGGCAACACTGAAGAATATAAGGTTTGAACAAGCCAGGGAGCACATATTGAAGTTTACAAGTAACAGGGAAGCATGTCATGTTTGTTTATAAGTTCTGGCAGTATTGGCACTTAAAAATTACATGATTCATGGATCAACCATATAATATACACGAATGACTCAGCAGGAGGTAATACATTAGAACAAATTCCGGGCATATAGTTTATCATAAAGAATCTGAAACACATAGAGAGATGAACCCATGACAAACAACAGGCATAAGCATTCAGGCATACACAAACATACTAGGCTAAGCAGGCTCAAGATAGTCAAAAATCGAGGGCATACATCAAACTTAGTGTTTTAGGTAGGTTCTAATGCTAGAAAGCATAGAGCTACAAGACAACTTCAAAGCAAATAGGACCATAGCAGAGACCACATAGTAGCATATTGGTTCACTAAAGCTTAAGTGGCATAGATATACAAGGCTTGGACACAAGCAAAAGGATGAAATTGCAAAAGTCAAAGATACTTACAAGTAAAAATGAACGAACAAGTAAATGAGAAGAATAATTTTCAGCAATACTTCAAAGATCAGTAGCAATAGAGGACAGCGGGACCCCAATCCCAGTGCATCAAAGTTCACAAGGGCTTCAGATGAGTCCCGAGCAGTGCTACACTTGGGAGGTTGATAAAGCGAATTCCGGAGGCCTTGACTTTCAGCCGGCCAAGAACCAATACTTTCAAAACAATATCGAGTGAGTGAGAGTGAGAGAGAGAGAGTAATGATTAAGGTCCGTTCTAGGGGAATAGGGAAGGGGTTTATATAGTGTTCAAAATTACCCGGATTAAAAAGGAAAACATTAATTGAATCACAAAAATAAGGAAAGCATCTCATGCAAACTGATATTGAATCAGATTAAAGATCAATCGAACAAACCCTAGTTCAAGACTGATAACCAGTGATTCTGACTGCTTATTAGCACCGTTTTGCTTATATTTTAGCCTGAAAATATTAAATTGTGTTTCTGAAACTAATAAAAATGTGCATATTGCAGGAATATTGGAAGTTTGGTATCCCATGATGAAATCCGACTCAAAAAGGAGTGTTCAGAAGCACAAGGTAATAAAGAGCATAAAAGCAAAGAAGTGCGGTCCGCAAAAGGACTTTTGCGGCTGCAGAAGAAATTGCGCACCGTAGAATTCCATATGGGCCGCAACCCAAGCTAAAGAACCCAACAGGATTTTGACAAATGTGTCGACCGCACATGAATTGTGCGGCTGCATAACGGGGTCTGTACTGACAAATAGTTCCAAGTTCAGAGAGTGTGTAGTAGACCATGCCCTGACGCCTTACTGAAGTGCGGACCGCACAAGAATTGTACGGCCGCAAAAGTTGCTTCGTAGCCGCAATCCAGAAATGTGTGGCTACAGAATCCCATCTTCTGCCAACTGAAGAAATATGCGGTCCGCACATGGAATTGTGCGGCCATAGAACCTCCCAAGGGGCATTTTGGTCAACGAATTATGGCCCATTATAAATAGGCAAGTTTCATAATTAAGGTCAAGTTTCAAAGTAAAAAGCTGTTGTAGACATTACCTTTTGCCATTTTAGGAAGTTTTTGATTATTTTAGTGTTTAAACATTATACTTCATCAATTTAATCTTTGATTATGGGTTTTATTTTGCATTTCTTCTTTATTTTCTTCAATACCCACTATGAGTAGCTAGATTTTTACTAGGGTTGTGACCCAACCCTAGTATGTAAACCTTATGGGTCCTTAATTTTATGTTTGTTTATGATTTAGCCTTGATTATTTAGCCTAGTTCATGCTTCAATTTTAGAATTAATGGTTGCAAATATTGATTCATGCCTTTTACACTTAGGAGGTGAGAACTAATTTATTTGCTTGAGGACAAGTAAAGACTTAAGTTTGTGGGAGTTGATAAGTGGGGATTCTGACTACTTATTAGCACCTTTTTGCTTTTGTTTTAGTCCCAAAGTATTAATTTGTGTTCCCGAAACTAATAAAATTATGCAAATTGCAGGAATGTTGGAAGTTTGATCTCCCATGATGAAATCCGACTCAAAAAGGAGTGTTCAGAAGCACAAGACAATAAAGGACGCAGAACCAAAGAAGTGCGGTCCGCAAAAGGATTTCTACGGCCGTAGAAGAAATTGTGGACCGCAAAATTCCATCCGGGGCCGCAACCCAAGAAAAAGAACCCAACGGGATTTTGACAAATGTGCGAACCGCACATGAATTGTGTGGCCGCAGAACTGGGTCTGTACTAACAAATAGTCCAAGTTCAGATAGTGTGCAGAAGATCAAGTCCTAACGCCTTACTGAAGTGCGGACCGCGCAAAAATTATGCGGCCGCAGAAGTTGCTTCGCAGTTGCAATCCAGAAATGTGCAGCTGCAGAATCCCATCTCCTGCCAATTGAAGAAATCTGCGGTCCGCACATGGAATTATGCGGCCGTAGAACCTCCCGAGGTGTATTTTTGTCAACGAATTATGGCCCACTATAGATAGATGAGTTTCACAATTTTAGGTCAAGTTTCAAAGTAAAAAGTTGTTGTAGCCGCTACCTTTTGCCATTTTAGGATGTTTTTGATTATTTTAGTGTTTAAACATTATACCTCATCAATTTAATTTTTGATTATGGGTTTTATTTGCATTTCTTCTTTATTTTCTTCAATACCCACTATGAGTAGCTAGATTTTTACTAGGGTTGTAACCCAACCCTAGTGTGTAAACCTTATGGATATTTAATTTAATATTTATTTATAATTGGGTGTTGATTGTTTATCCTAGTTCATGCTTCAATTTTAGAATTAATAGTTGCAAACATTGATTCATGCTTTTTTGAATTAGTCTTTACTTGAGAAAGAGGGACCTACTCTAGGATAACTTGGCTAACAAGGAATTGGGCTAATTGAAAGTTTGATTAGCCTATAAAGGGTTCAAACTAGAGATAGTAACAACCTGACTCGAGCTCATATCAACTATTTTGTTTGATATCCATTTGGACTTGAGAAAGCCAAATTACGCAAAATCACTCTTTGACCGAGAGGTATTGAGTGTGTAATGTAGAGTTGAGAGCTATAATACACCCCAATCAACAAAACAAGTATTAACATATTTAACCCATTAGGCGAAGAACTGTTATGGTCACATCCCTAGGCTTTTAATCTATTTGGAAAAACACCAAAACAATCGTTCATTACTAGTTTCTTTTACTTAGCTTACAATTGTTAGAGGAATAGTAGAAGTAGAAATCAACACCATTGTGGAAGTGCAAATTTAATAAAACCATTCGCTTTCTTCAAGTATATACTCCTAACTCCCCTTATAACTCCCTATGGATTCGACTACGATTCATAGTTGGGTAATTTATATTGCATACGACCGTATCATATCTC
Source organism: Nicotiana obtusifolia (assembly GCA_002018475.1). Classification (NCBI taxonomy): domain Eukaryota; kingdom Viridiplantae; phylum Streptophyta; class Magnoliopsida; order Solanales; family Solanaceae; genus Nicotiana; species Nicotiana obtusifolia. Next base: position 221,035 of record MCJB01047561.1, read on the forward strand.
TTATTGAGGTACGTTGTGGATGTTATCAATTTTTAATGCCGTTGCCGGGGAGTTAAATCGGTGTTAGCTATATATTTGGGTCTGTTATTGGAATATCTTCTTTTCCGTCTGCTTTACTAACTTGAGTGAAACAATTTTAGGTACAACCATGGCGGCAAAAAATGATCTTGAAAATATTCCTTTGGGGGATGCGGATGTCAAGGATGAGCAAGTTGAGGAGTTACCTCTTGAACCTCAAGCCAACCGAAGAGGTCAGGTGCTTCAAGACAATGTACCCGCTCCACCCCCACCTCTACCTCGAATGGCTCCACAACGAATATTACCCAATGATCGATATGCTAGTGCAATAGTCCCTCCCCGTATTAGAGCGGGCAACTTCCAAATCACCATTTTGATGCTCACTTTGCTTGAGCATCGGGGTTTCTTCAACGGTGCTCCAACTCAAAATACGTACAGACATTGGAAGGGGTTTGTGGATACTTGTTGGGGGAGCAAACAAGCGAATGTCTCCGAGGATGCATTGAGGCTAAGGCTTTTTCCCTTCTCTCTAGGGGGGAAAGCTTTAGATTTGTTGGAACGATTGTTGAACTATTCAATTCACACTTGGGATGAGTTGGCGGAAACGTTCATTTCTAAGTTCTGCTCTCCAGAAGACATGGCTACACTTCGAGATGAGATTTTGGCATTCAAGCAAGAGCCGAATGAACCACTACACGAGATATGGGAACGCTCTAAAACAATGGTCAAGGAATGTCCCAACAACGATATGACGGAAAACATGATTCAACAAAACCTTCTATCGTGGGATTAACACAACCAACCAATGTGTAGTGAATCAACTTGTCGGTGGGACCTTCATCAATACGCCTTATGCGGAGGCATGTGAGATTTTAGATGAGATGGTGGAAACGTCATCGGCTTGGCAATCCCGAGCCAATGTTCTACAAGGTGACCCGAATATGATCCACCTTAACAAAGAATTGCAAGACCATGGGCAAGCCATTGCCGAATTGACAACCACCATGACTCAACTAGCAAAGGCCCAACTAAATCAAGTGCAAAATCCCAAGCAAGTCAATGCCAAGGAGGGAGTGAACGATGGTGAACAAGAGGAGGAGCAAGGGTACACAAGTGCAAAATAGAGTGGAGAACTATGTGCAAGAAGATGGTAGTTTTGAGCAAGATGATTCCTACAATGAACAAGAAAAGGAGGTACAATATGTGAAAAATTTTCAAGGGCAAAGAAACAATTTCCTAGGCCCAAACAAACAACAATGTCAACCTCAAAACAATCAAGGCAATTAGAATTCTAACAATCAAGGCAATTGGAGCGGAAACAACAATCAAGGGAATTGGCATAACAATAAAAATCAAGTAAATTGGAGTGGAAATAACCAAGGAAATTGGGGGGGGGGGGGAAAAA